>KN889462.1:29081-41073 GCA_000934455.1 Apostichopus parvimensis | reverse complement strand
AGGTATGAGCTTCTGCACCATTGGTGCTCTAGTTTGAATTAAAGCAGCTGAATACTTCTGGCGGGTAGAACAAGAATCTTAAAACAATCTTTTGGTTTTTGAAATGTGACTCTTCAAGAGGTCAATATTCCGACAACAGTATTGTCTATCCACTGATGGCAAACACCATGAAACATGTTGTGTTGTAGTTAATTTCAAAGCAAATATCTTTTAAAGTCATCAGTCTTACCTGCAAATTGTTAGAAATTGCTAAAAACTTCCTATAATAAGATTTCAACTATGGTGAGGAAATGGTGGCACTCAGATAATTGTATGGTTTCTACCATGGTGAGGAGATGGTGGCACTCAAAGAATTGTATGGTTTCTACTATGGTGAGGAGATGGTGGCACTCAAAGAAATGTATAGTTTCTACCATGCTTGGACCACAATTTTAAATCATTCTAGCATATCTACTGGCAACACTGAATCACATTATAGACATACAAAATTATCAACCATGGTTTGGTTTATCAAAAATTCAAGGCATACTGTCAGGTATTGTTTTTCAAAATGCCCTTTTTTCTTCCTCTTTTCATCCACAGTCTGAAACCATTGGATATCGAGGTCATGAAGAGATTAGATAAAGTATGCAATGTGATGCCAGTCATCTCCAAAGCTGACACTCTAACAATAGAAGAACGGGCCACATTTAAAAACAGGGTACGTGGATTAGTATGGAATATGTATGAGAGAGGGTGGATGCATGGTTGGTGCAAGAGCTGAGGTTATAGTAGAAAAGGGGTAGGGTACCATGGGACAATTGGGGAAGTTGGAGAGTTTTCTCGGGTGTATGATATGGGGTGCACCATTTATTTGGGTGACGGTATGTTCATGCCAAAGGTTTTAGGATGAGAGAAGAAACAGTTGGCAAAGAAAGAGGGGGTAAGTTCTTATTTGGTTATAAGGTATGTACTGGAGATACCAGGATGTGAGATATATGTCCCTGGTTGGTAATAGGTTAATACTTATGGGATACTGGAGACTTTCTGATCAGCTTGAAAAGTGTAGTTGATGTGGATTGTGATACTTTGCTAGTTTTAAGCATAATGGGAACTGTTATTATACTTACAAACCTTGTCTATCCAGTAAAAAATAGTTTGCTTATATATTATTTCTTGTATCCTCCGGTGCATGGTAGGAGGATTTTTTTCTTGAGGGGGGGGGGGGGGGGGGGGGGGATCCTAAAAAGGTTAAAATTCTACCAAAACAAGTTAAATGTCAAATACAAATCACAGTTTCACAGTTCAACTAGTTTTGTGTTATTTTTCCAGACAGAACAAGGAGGTAACCTTGGTCAGAACTAATAATTAATATTCTGACAGTTTGGAGGTGAATTGTTCTCTGTTAATGGTTTATGTAATAGTTGTTATATAACGTTACTGTAAATTCAGAAAAATAACAAATAAAATAAAGCTTACAGGCTTGAAATATAACATGCAGATGTTTGATCTTTTTAACATAGACTGTGACATTTGACCTGTGTCACTGTCTATCATTAGGTGCCACTTTCTGTCAATCTTTGTGACTGTCAATCAATCGGTGGGACTGTCTTTTATACTGTGCCATCAATTGGTGTCTCATGAGAAGTTCAGAATAAGAGGCTATGTAATCGAAGCACACACATACTCATCATGACATGTTCTGAACAGTTACACACCAAGTGTAAAGCTGCCTCATCCTGCTGTTAGCCTAGAAGAAATATTATAACTATGCTATTTCACCAATAAGACAGATTAACAAGAGTTATATGACTTCCTTTTGAGCAGCTGATTGTCTTTGCGAGGTACACCTATCTCTCCAGTCAAAGACATAAACAAATGAATATGCTGTTAGTCTGTTAAAATAATTTTACACCAGATGATTAACCTTGAGAACTTGGTTTGCATACTTTGGTAGATTAAAATGTATTGGTTTAGGAGCTTAACTTGGACTGTTATGGTAAATTTATATATAGCTAAGCTAATGACCATACAGACTGAAGCTGATGGCTGTGTATTTTTGGCTCGAAGGAATGTCTTATAGCCTTCATAACAATCATGATATTACTGTTTACTAATATATTGAGTAAATTGTGATATGAAGTGGAATGCTAGGACATTTTGCAACTTTTGAAATGAATAATTTGGCCATTTTATCACTGTTTTACTGATGGCAACCATTTGGAAAACACTTTCCATTGGTCTGTGGGAATTATGTCATGACGTCAAGTCTTGAAAACGATTTGGAACAATTTAAAGTTGTTAGGAACTACTTTTCGATGCATTACAACATGTAGACAATGCTACAGCATAAGGGACAGTGCATGTACTACTTAAGAAACTGAATCTATTGAGAATTGCGACTTTTTGGGTCATGTACCATTTAATACAACGAAATTCAACCCCTTGGTATAATTCTGAACCTGTGATATGTAACAATATATTTGAGACTAAAATGTGTCAACCCAAAGTGTCATTAAATCTGTTAATAGCTTACAATATATAGACCAATGCTATAGTAAAAAGAGCAGTCTATTTGAGAAACTGAATCTAGTGGGAATTACAACTTTCTTGCATTATATAACTTTTAATACAACAAAGTTCAATCCCTTGGTATAATTCTCAGCCTGTGATATTTGGGTCATAAAATGTGCATTTTATTTTTTGAATTTTTCATTTTTGTTAGATCAAAGAAGAGTTGAAGAAACATGGCGTACAGACCTACCCAATGAAAGGAGTTAATGAGGATGCAGATGATGCTAAGATTAACGATGTGTTAAGGGTCAGTATTAACATCAATGGAAAGCAATTACAACTTCCATGAGCATTGGTTAAAACAATGCTTTGTGGAGTGGAAGATGTAGCGTTTTTGTTTGTGAATATTTACAGAAACTTTTTGAAGAGCAAACTTTTGAAAGTGTCACAAACATTTATCCTATCTTGTATGCAGTGTATAATGTTGTACTTCTTCTGTCAATTGAACCATTCATATGAAAAAAACTACCTAGTGATGGGGGGAAGTTGGGTGGAAGGGGGGGGGGGAGAACAAGCCTGATCACAGCTCCTGCTGGTCGGCCAAAGAGCAGACTAGTATATGATAGAAGATAGAATAGGTATGAAGACAAGCAAATAATTTTTCAGACTGGAAGAGTAAACAAAAAATAGACAAAGGTAAAACAAGTGTCAGCCAGAGCTAAGATCCCCTGTCCCCCTCCTAGGAGGGGGACAGGGGGATCTGACTTCACTGGGAGGCTGCACCAGCCTTGGCATACCAACCTCCCAAGAGTACCTAGCCGTAAAAAATTTCCTGCTACATTTTGATTGTTGGTTGTATTTAACTCTCAGTGTTCACTGTGTGTCTTTGGGACATCATTACCAATCATGCAAGGATATGCTGTGGTGTGTAGCATGGTAATACTGCTTCAAACAAATCATGTGTAGTTAGAATTAAGGCATTTGAATGAGTGTTTTTGTGGTAGCAGCACAGCAAAAAAATAATGCTTGTTGTTATCATACAGTGTGACAATGCAATAAGCTGATCCGCTTTTATCTATATTTTATATAATATTTATTTCATTTGATATATTTCTAGAATAACTGGTATTCACATTCACTGGTATAAGAGATCCTTTGTCTTCATATTTAATTGTGGTTTTTCACCTTTCACAGGATCAGATGCCCTTTGCTGTGGTTGGAAGTGACAAAACCCATGAGATTGATGGCAAGAAAGTTCTTGGCAGACTTACAAACTGGGGCCTGATTGAGGGTTTGTAACTTTATACTGTAACGATTATTTAATCGACTTCACATACTGTTAAAACAACAAGTCACATATTTGAATGTTGCAATGTTCTTCGTATTGACGATTCATGATTGAATATCAGCGAAACATTTCTTGTTTCTTGTATGTCTTCTTTGATGGACAGAAAATCAGGCAAACATCAAGCAACACCCATGATGCATTACTTTGGTTCCACAAGAAAACACAATAGGATAAAAACAATAGGACAAACACAATAGGATAAAGACAATAGGATAAAAACAATAGGATAAAAAGAATTATCTCAGAATCTTTATAACTTTGTTCAAATAAACGTGTCCATCCTTTCAATGGCCTGCCGATGGCCGTTGATAATAGTGTCAGTGAGTCAGCATAAGGGCAACATTACTTATTTTCTGGTCATATTCTAATGTTCCATTCTGTGAAAATCTATCTTCATGTTGTTTATTAAAGCCACACAATCTGCTATGTATTACAGATGATATTACCTTCAAAAAATGTAGTCCTTTGAGTGATGGTGACTGAACTAGTGAAATTCAAATCCTTCATTTCTACTTGCCAGAACTGTAAATATATCCCCGTTCTCAATATCCTTTTCTTTGCAGTGGAAAATCCGAAACATTGTGAATTTTCTCATCTACGCAACATGTTGATCAGGACACACATGCAAGACCTGAAGGAGGTCACGGACAGCATACACTACGAGAACTTCCGACGGGAGAGGCTAGCGGCCAAGCAAAAGTTCGAGAAAGCAGAGGAAAGTCGCTGCTAACAAAACATCAGTACATTTTATTGCAAACAGCTGTTCAGTGCTTTCTAAAAATATTAATTTTTGGGGTGTCAAATTTTTTACATTTTAAGAATTTAAAAATATTTGATTAAAATATCCTTCAAAGCTTTTTTTACACATATGGATTTTTGTTGTATTTAGTTATGGTTATATACAAGGAGCTGGATCTAGCCCTTGATTAAAATTCACATATCAACTCCTTATATATTTTATATAGTTTTTTGATAACTTCACATCTGACCAAATAAACCCAAAAAACCAAAAAAACTAATACAAATGCAAAGTAAAACATGAGAAATGATTTTTAACTTTCACTTTAACTTCATTTGACATTGCATTAAGTGTAACCCAATCGCTGGATTGTAAGTGAGATTTTTGTTGCCGTGAGGATTTAAGAATCTTCATAGTTTTACCCTGCTAATGGACAGCTAAGTGAAACAGTAAGTACTTATTAGGTAATGTATCAATATGGATAATAAGCATGTGAGCAATATGGTGACTGCAACTCACAACATTTCCTAAAGCAGCTTTGTCATGTTTGATGAGTTTTGTCCCTCATAAGGTTCTATAAATTACATTGCGGTTCTTCAGTGGAAACTGGTCATCTTGAAATGGTTGAATAAATAATCCAGAAATTTCAGTTGTGTGATTTGAAATGAGTTTGCTCATGTTTGGCCCTGACTTATGGAAAGGCTTGGTATCACAAATATGTCAGAATTAAAATGATAAATAAATAAAAAAAAATTTTTTATTAATGACATGTGAGTTAGCTACCTTTGATTGAAAACAGCTAATATATCTTGCCTCATAGAACACTGTCAGAGGCTTCGTATTTTAAGCATCTGCTTAACAATTTCAAAAGTATTTTGATGTGATTTAAATTACTAGTAGACATTCAGTAGTCTTCAGTAATACGATTAAATGTCTTATAACACGAGGAAGGGTACTTTGTGACCAGTATTTGACTTTTCTAGCATGTTTCAAGGCAATGTTGTTAATAAATCCTTTAAAGTGAACAGCTACGAGATATTAAGCAATATAGGATACGTTTGGTACAATCGTTATAAACTTGCAAGTCTGAAGGATGCATAGCAAAGGTGATAGAGTTATGAAGTGATCGTTATTCATTGGTAAATGTTAGTTTTATTATGATTACAGTTATCTGGTGTTTGATTGGACAAAAATAAAATTTGGGTATCATTTCCCAAGAATTTGATATGGTTGTAAAAGAACAAGGAAGAAGGTCAGGGTTTTCAGAGCAATTTTATCAAATGTTTGTGGGATGCAGAGGAGGTGGGTTGGGTGGGGTGGCTTTTGCTTTTAATTAAAATAGGAATAGGGTGCATCCCGTTGTTGTATATTTGGGAGCAAACATCTATGCATTGTGATATGAGTACTTTGACTTTTGCTTTAATTATCTTAGAATCTTCTACTTTCAACAATATTTTAAGATGGAAGTTTGTGTCGAGGTTTCATTTAGTTTCATTTTAAATATTTGGGCCAGTGTGTAATGTTGATCTTTATTTATTTTCCCCATTTATGTTTGTTTATTTTATTATTTAAAAATAAAAGCTAAATGTAGCTTTTGAGGAGATGGGGGGGGGGGGAAGGTCGGGGAGGGAAAAAGATATTTAAACTTTTCACACTTTGAACATCTTTCGTTAAGATAGATAGCTTCTTTCACCCTCTGCCATAAACCAGAGCTCCTCACTGGTTGGCCAATAGGAATGAGAGTTTACATAGATGGGGCTGTTCAGAAATGACAAAGTAACTATGTTCTATTTGGAAAATCTCAGTATTTTTTGGGACCCCTTGTCTTTGTCCAAATAGCAATTTTTCTCAAGGAGTTTGCTGATGATTTTGGCAAGTGGCATACAATCTGATAATTATCTATAAGATTAAAATGTAATCCGCCATAATGGAAATCCCATTAACTGGTTTATTTTTAAGGCTTCAAGTAAATGCAAGTACAGTTACAATTATTAAAGTATCTTTCATGGATTTATAACAATTTTTACAAATATAATGAGGAAATTACATTTTTAAGCTGATCTGTGGTGATCATGTAAAACTCATTCTGCTTTTTCAAGATGCATTCAGTGGCGGAGCTAAGGGTTTTGGTCAGGGCGCCAGCAGTCCATTTGAGTCCGTCAGGGGGGGCATCCGCCCCCCCCCCCCTGACTGTATGGATGCTCCGCCACTTGATGCATTCATAACATTACAACAAACCTTGGAAGATTGATATCCTTGTTATAAAAAATGCTATTCAGTGTATGGTTCACATAGAAACAATATGCAGCTCTACCTTTTCAGTAGCAATTATGTTCGTAAGTTTACTGTTGCCAGATGCCTTCATAAAATTGCACCAATCTCATATCTTTGTGATTGGAAATGCTATCAGAATGTTGTATTTTGTCTTCAATTAATAATTGATGCAGGATAAATCTGCAATATATAATGTAAGATAATTTAATCTGCATATTTCTCTGCAACCAAATTTTTGGAGAAGATATTCCATTAATGCCAAAATATTGCAATATGTTTTTGTTAGCAGCTCATTTCTGCAACTGGCAACCAATGGTATTATGATTTGCATATTCAGGGATCAAGTTTATAATGCTGTACTAGCAGAGTCCTACAAAACAAAGGTACTTTCTTAAGTTAAATGTGCAAAAATATTATTCCAAGTGTGTCCTTTTTTATGGTAAGATATACACAAGGGATTGTGAAGGGGTCTGATTGAGTCTTTACGTACCCTTGTTGGTTTTGTCCCTTTATCTCCCCCAAAAAAAGAATAAAGAAACAAATTATTTTACAACTCATCACCCTATTTCTTCTTTGGCAAAACTATATCTGTTATTGTTTAATAGTCATTATGTTACTTGACAACTAACTGAAAGACAAAAAAAAAAAGAAGATTGATACAAATATGTTACAGTTTCTGTCTTAAAAGTACAACATTATAACTTGTTTTTATTCCATTTCTAACATTATGGTGCTATATATGTATGCCACTTCAAAGTGCCTTTTAACTTGGAGAACTTAATATATTTCAACAATGCTGTAGGCTTGACATTACAAAGTCTGGTGAATGTTTTTTTTTTATACAGACAGTTCCTTTTATTATTGTTTGGATAATTCTAACTGGTATAAACCAATACAGTTATGTATACTTCACCATAAGTCATGTAAATTACACTTTTGTATTACTATTACCCTTTTTTGTTTCTCTTTTCCATTGTTGAATAAAACAAAGAAATTTGACTATATCTATTTTGTTGTGGTTTGTCATTTTATGTCACAATGTTGTTGTCTTTTACTGTAAATTCCCTATCCAATTATTATTCAAGCTTGCAGAACCCTTAAAAGACATGATTATATCTGCAAGCTCTTCATGTGAATATTGAGACTAATCTAATGAACAAGATGCATGTAGGGGACATAAATATTGATGACACATTTATTTCTGCCATTATGACTTGAGGGGTAATCTGAAGAAGCCTGATTTTTTTTTTTTTTTTAGGTTTATGGTCATGGGTGGTCAACAGGAGATAAAACAAAAATGAAAGCTACTTACTGCACAAAACCTGAAAGGTTTCAGCTTGATTGATCTTACATATATGGTATCATTATTCCATTCTGTGAACAAAAATACCATATTGTTTTGTAGGAGGTAGCTAACATCACTTAAGTTCAACTCAACTGACAATCTTTGGAAACTCTTTGATCCATGGTTATTATATAATATATTAGCATGGAATTTTAGCAGCAGTTAGACCACCAATCACCTACATATCGCTAAGTTTATTTACCGATTTATTTTGCAAAACAGTAAGAAATGTACAAAATATATACTTTTCAAAAATAAGCTTGTAACTTGCTTGTAGCAATGTACTATTACATTGTAAATATGATATGTCACCTGTGTGTTGTGGAAAAAGAATCTTGTGGCAGCGGTGGGATTCGAACCCACGCCATCGAAATGACTGGTGCCTTAAACCAGCGCCTTAGACCGCTCGGCCACGCTACCTTCGTGATTTCAAGAGGGATTTGTAATTATTATAAACAAAATTCTCATTTAAGTCAATCTGATTGCGTAATGTTCGGGTGTGCATGTATAGTACACATGCTTATATGCAGATATTACTAGCCAAGTACTTAGTCCTACGTTTGTCCTGAAGTCAAGATATCATACCGGCGTGCAAATAATTGATCGCTGCGAGCTTGTTACATCCTTTTTGCATAGTATCATGTATGTAAGACAGGGATTCTGTGTGATTTGCAATACATCTCACTCTCATTCTAGGGTAAACCATGGTCGATGTGACGCGGCTGTGATTTTTGTATGCAGGTTGTTAGGCTAGACCTAGCCTAGGGCCTACATGTTACTTACACTACATTGGGCTAATGTTAGCCTGACTGCTATAGCCTAACCAAAGATATTTCACCTTTGGATCTTTGGCCTAACTTAGTTAGTCTCGGTTCAATAACAGACGCTCCCAATGTTACTTTAGGCTATGTAATAATAAATTATATATATCCTTAGGTTATGCCTAACGTTGGGTCGTACTAATTAGCGTCAACAGGCACATTTCACGACAACTCAAGACAACTCAAGACAACAAGTTTAAAATACCATCAAATACAATGGTTGTAATCAAAGTGTATCTGGAAAAACGTTTAAAACTGACTGGAACCATCGTGCATACATATTTTCACGGGAAAAAATGTTTTTGTCGTAAAAATCGTCAACTTTCTCCGTCCGTAGAATTGGACGACCTGATGCTATTGCTCTTGCGCAATGACTTGGACCGCACCATTACAGAATAAAATACACGGAGAGAATAATAAAACCAGGCAAAATGATAGTAAGCAAGACTCTGTAAAAATTAATAAAAACATATGTAAATTTCAATGGAAAAACAATAAGAAATATTCATTATTTTAAAAACATTCAATGATTTGATTGATTTGGAGTTCATTCATTATACTACTTTGGTGGCACTTTCTTACTACGTCAACCCACCTTACCGACACTGTACACAAAGGTAGTTCCCAAACCCTAACACAAACCCACCCATATCATAATGGTGCGGTCCAATTCTACGGACGGAGAAAGTTGACTATTTTTACGAAAAAAACATTTTTTTCCCGTGAAAAATATGTATGCATGATGGTTTCAGTCAGTTTTAAATGTGTTTCCAGATACACTCTGATTACAACCATTGTATTTGATGGTATTTTAACCTTGTTGTCTTGAGTTGTCTTGAGTTGTCGTGAAATGGGCCTGTTGACGCTAATTAGTATGACCGCTAACGTTAGGCCTCTGACCATTTTAAGTCATAGGTGATCTGCATTAAAACTAAATGCAGCTGAGGCACACGATAACGTCTGCCAGTTTGCAAGTACAACCAGTTCATTTACAGGGCCAGACTAGCACTGCAGTTAGGCTAGGCCGACTACATTTGTAAACAATACTAAGTCTGTAAATCTAGTAAAAGAGTAATGATAGTTATGGTAGAATTAGGTAATTTCACATGTTTCCCAAATTTGTGTACTGTGTTGTAAGATAAATGTAGCTGCACTGCTGTAGACACTGTAGTTGCTGTGTTCATTAGTAAAATGGTAACTACTTGTTCAAATGCAATTTTAATGTAGAAATCCATAATGAAAAGAGCCAAATTCCCACAGTGAAACTAAGAAACATCAATTTTGTATTTTGAATTTGAGGCACGTTGTGGATTATTTCTCTCATTTAACAGATAAAGCCTACACAGTAAAGTTAAATGCTTGGGCGAAGTTAGGGAAATTTTTCCTTTGTGTAGTTTGACGTTTACAAGTAGTATTCTCTCTATTCATGGTGGAATTTGTTCCAACCATCAATGAAATCACATTGCTAACGGATAGAACAAAACTGCTGAGCAAAATCAGCGAGTTTTTTTTATCAGTGGGACCTTTTGTCTTGGGCAAACTTAGGATTGCTGTTGAAGACATTATTACCTTGGCCTGAAGACTTTAAAATGGGTAGGCATACGTTTCGAAGAGCATAACACAAGCATTGACCACATGAACATATTTTTTAGCGAATGGATATCAACCACTAAAACAGTGTATCATTTCTCTGAAAAACCTACTGAAGCCCTGTGCAGAGATATGATCCTTCAATGCCCATTCATTTTTCAACATAGTCCACATGTATAAGAAACTAACTGCTGTAACATGTAGTGCATAGCTACCAAGCATAGTCTCCCACGACTGTTTATTACTGTAGGTACCAAAGGGATGGCATGTATTGCTCTAGGCTAGCCTAGTTGAAAATATAAAAGAAAAATACATTTCAAGTTGTAATTTTTTAAAGAAAGATATATTCAGATATTCCTTGAGTTTTCTTCTTCATTCATATGCGCCATGGGCAGTTACTCGTTGGAGTGGCACTATATAAATCTGCAATATTATTATTTTTATCATAGATTCAGAAAATAGAAAAGCCATGTTTGGAAGGGTGTGCTTGCTCTGTTCTCTGAGTCGACCTGTGGTGGCGGCGCATCTCTCTAGAACGCATCAATTGCGTGCTCTTTATTCGTCATATGAAAGTCAGTACAGTCTAAAAAAACTCTACCCAAGAAGCGATCAGGATGTTACTAAACCGTTAGATAAACCATCCAAGGAGTTATTCCTTCGACTTCAGGATGACATAGAAGAGGTAACTTCCATCAGTTGTCATCTTTTTTGAAAGATCAAAATGAAGCTTTGAGAATTAGGTGTTAAGAGTTGATCATGAGAAAAAACAAAAGTGAGAAAAAAAAACAGACTTGAAAAAAGACTATAAACTAAGTATCTCACTTTTTTATTGACTGTTTTTTCTTCGAACAACAACAAAAACACTGAGATGTGCAATGAAATGTCTGGTTTCTTTAGAATCTATGATGATATACCTTCCATTCTGTTATGATCTGTTAAGATTTAGTTCCATTGATTTTGACTCAGTTTTCAGCTACTTAGTAAAATCCCATAACAATGCAGAAATTTGCTCAAGTTCAGTTATTGAACAAAGTGTCATTTTTACAGAAAATTCCAATTTAACCTGGACATGGTATTTAACAAAAATGGAAAATACAGTAGGTGTCTAGATTATAAAAGTTTCATTATGAAATCCATCCTTGTATATATATGATCATTATGGTTCTAAATCAGCAGTTTGAACCTTTTTCCTATAACATCCCCAAATTTAATTAGACCACTGATATGAACAATATTTTAAAGCAACCATTAAAATTCTGATTTTTGAAAACTGGGCTGACAGGATTCTCTCATTTTTCCAAGAATTTTTTTTATTTTCTATTTCTATATAACATATCAAAATTAAGCAAATCAGCTGGCCTCACCTCCTCCCCCCCCCCCCC
>KN889459.1:63486-88378 GCA_000934455.1 Apostichopus parvimensis | reverse complement strand
AGTGTTAGCTCAGTGGTTAACGCCGATGCCTTTCAATCATAAGGTCCCGAGTTCTAGTCACTCCAAGATTAATGTATGTCGTCCAGTTACAGAGTTGTCGACAATTGACAATTCATAATCATGGATGTTAAAACATGGATCTAAGAGACTGACTTCGGTCAGCTTGCAACTTTGATAATTAAGCCAATGAGGCTTCTTCACGAGTTCCTGCTTGCAGGAGGATCTAAAATACATACATACATAAATTTCTTGGGTACAAATCTGCCCACATGGCCTTTTGCATATAGGCCTACAGTATCATGTGGCCTAAGAGTAAACCCATGTTGTTTCACTTGTTTGCAAACTCTTTTGTTGTAACCTACCATAGGAAGAGAAGCACTAGTCAATCTGTTTAAACTATGGAAAGACTATCAAATAGTGAAAACTCCCTTCAGTATATACAGTTATAAAAGTCAAGTGCAAAATCACTAAGACATCCAATCACATACAAAAAATGTTAACAAGTTTGTGAACATGGAATTTCGGCTGCTAAAAATCCAAGAATGAGTGACAAAAGACTTTCGATAACTGCTGATATAATTATTTACTAAGCTTTTGGGTGGGGGGGGGGGATCAATCATGAAGAAGGTTACAGTTCATTGATTACTTCTGAGGGAGGGGACTTTAACCCCCACCAGCCAAAAAAAAAAGCCCAGGCAAATCAAGGATTTTATGAAAGTAGGGGTACTGTCATGGGGGCATTGAAGCCAACTGACATGAGGGGGGTTCTGGGGATATTCCCATAGATCAAGAGGTGCATGTAGGGGAATATTTAGACTATAAAAGAGGTCTATATTAGTAGTTCTAAATGCAAGATGCAAGATGTGCTAATCATATACTTTATGTGAGGTGGAAAGGGGAGTGCAACCCATATAACTGTCAATTGTCTAGTTTCCCTGCTGAAAGCAACAAATCCACCGACTAAATCATTTATCCCTGACTGCCAATGGGAGGGCCTTAGGGCACCCGGCACACCAATGGGAATGGACACCTCTCCCCTTGAAACCCTCCTTGCACAACTTAACATCTTAAACCCCTACCCCCCCCCCCCCCAGAGTTCACTGTCACATTAACAATGCGAGAGGAAGACAGCTTTAGATGTAGTTTTGTGTGTATTGATATATATAAATTAATCATTTCCTAAAGTTTTATTACTATATATGATGACTCGCTTTTAAGAATAATCTTAAATACATAGTGTCTTAGATAATTAATATTCCTCTGGTCAACTACTGAGGCATACAAAACTTGTGTGTACAAAAGTGCGTCAAGGAAAATAAAACAACTTGATTGCGTCATTGCTTAGATGAATGACACACCATGGTTGACCTGTATAACTGACAACAAACAGAAAGAAAGAAAACGGGCTATTTTTAGCGTCTTAGTACTATTGGATAATGAACGTTAACTAATTAACTATGTAGTTCTATTAAACTCTGAATGCAAACCTGATATATCGCCACACTAGATAAAATAACAGAGAGGGGTAAACCTTTGTTGCCCTGCAACTGTTAGAAAGTTTATTTTACTGTTAAACTCTAATGTAATGAGTCTTCCAACTTGTGTAAACATTTAAAAGAATAGTCCAGGTCAAAATTTCTTTTTGATATGCTACAGAGGAACATAGTCCCAGCATTCTAGTGAAATTTGCATGCAATTCCCATGTACCGTTTTTGAGATATTGACAGTTCAAGTCATCTGATATTTTACCAAAAGTGAACTTGAATCAAACAGGTGTGATGTTATAGTTGCACACTGACAAATAATGTTTGTTTTATTCTTTATTTTTCAGTCTATTGATTTGACCTTGGATTGGATAGGGTTTCTAGTTTGTCTAAAGGGGATGTGAAGTTTATAAAATACCAATACCTATGGTACATTCACATTATGGATGCATCCAATTGTGGAGTATAAAACTAGACATAAATTTTAAAGGAAAACAAAACATTTTGTATCAGTGTGCAACCATGAAGTCACACCTGTTTGCTCCAAGTTCACTTTTGGTATGTAAAGGTGGCAACTTCAACTGTCAATATCTCAAAAACGGTACATAGAAATTGAATGCAAATTTCACCAGAATGCTTAGATTATGTTCCTCTTTAACAAAACAAATAGAAATTTTGACCGAGACTATTCTTTTAATCATGTTAACAACATTGATAGTGCTCAAAGTTCTCTCGCTGATGAGGCTTCTCTCCTGTATCCGTCTATACATGTGTTCTTTCATAGGGCTTTCTTACTTCCAGAATGAACAAACATTTCATAACAATAACTGCAATCCCTACATACACAAGACTTCTCTCCTATATCTGTTCTTCATAAAAAGTAAATTCAGATTTAGCCAAAAATTTTGTCAAAATAGTCACATTTTGATAAGGTTTCTCTCATGTGTTCTTTCATGCGCCCAGATCTGAGCAAACTCTTCTCGTAGCTGCTTACGCTGTCCTCCTGTGTGTTTATTTTATGAATCTTCAAGTTTTCCAGATTAAGCACATTTTTTGGTCACAGTAGTTCCAGTGATGAGCCTGCCGTCTGTATGTAATCTTTCATGTCTCTTCAAATTATCAGCTCGTACAAATGCTTTGTCACAGAGAGGGCACTGATGAGGCTTCTCTCCGGTATGTATTCTTTCATGTTTCTTCAACTTGCCAGATGCCGAAAACTTCTTCTCGCAGACGTTACATTGATAAGGTTTCTCTCCCGTATGTGTTCTTTCGTGCCGCCTCATATTATACGATTGTACGAATGTTTTGTCGCAGAAAGAACACCGATGAGGCTTCTCTCCTGTATGTATTCTCTCATGTTTCTTCAAGTTTCCCGACTCGGTGAACTTCTTGTCGCAGTATCTACATGGATAATTTTTCTCTCCCGTATGTGTTTTTTCGTGTAACTTCAAACTCCACGAATGGACAAACAGTTTATTACAGACAATACATTGATGAGGCTTCTCCCCTGTATGTGTCTTTTCGTGCGCCTTCCTACTCTTCCAAAGAGCAAACCTCGTGTCACAGTAACGGCACTGATAAAGCTTCACTCCGGTATGTGTTCTTTCGTGTCGCTTCAAGTTCCCAGACCTAGCAAACTCCTTGCCACAATAGCTACATTGGTAAGGTTTCTCTCCTGTATGTGTTCTTTCATGTCTCTTTGCATTTTCAATTTGAGTGAACTGTCTGTCACAATAGCTACATTTTTTAGGAGGCTTCTCTCCTGTACTTGTTCTCTCGTGCCTCGGCAATGTTCTGGAATTAGTCAAAGCTTTGTCACAAGCAGAGAGCACATTGGAATCGCTTCTTTGGTGAGGATTCTCTCCTCTGTGAAGTGTATCTATTTGTTCCGGTGTTCCTCTTGTCAGTTTCAAATCCTCTGGGGATATTTCTCCATAATTTGATGATTCAGCCTCAGGGTTGCATGGTAGATGTTCCTCAATATCCCTTTCCTTCTTTACAACATCGTGCTGTCCTAAAATTGCCTGAGCAATGTGCAATGGCGACTGCCTCTGAAATCCTGAGAATATAACCAAAATACAAAGAAAAATGAAGAAGTCTGCCTTAGTTTTGTTCCTATACAACATAAGATGATAAAACTAGAATGCAAAAATGCATTGTGGATTCCATGAGGTAACATGAGCAGTTTTCTCCATGAATCTCACGTAATGTATAGTGAGGGTGTACATGTTTACAAGGATTGCACAATTTGACCTCTGATGATGCCAAATGACCTTTGACCTCCACCAAAAACAATAGGCTTCTCAATGTGGTACTTCTACACACTAAATTTGAGGTCGGCCCAAGCTTTGAGTATTGAGATATCGTGATTACAATGTTTTCACAATTAGACCCCTGGTGACCCCAAATGACTTTTGTCTTGTTGTCTAATTAATGCTCTTCTGTCTGACTTCTGAAAACTAGTGTTCTCCATCCAAAGTATACTATTCTCAAATATTTTATTCTTAGCTCTCGGAAGAAGCAAACAACTCCACTCAAACACACATGCCTATACAAACCATTACTTTTATATAGCCATAGATCATTTTCCCTTGTCAAGGAATCAATGGTCTGAAAGTCAATAGGTTTAGTGACTACTTGCCAAGGTTTATGAGAACATTTCATATAATTACTGAACACATCATTTTCAAATGATGAGTAAGACTAAAACCGTTACCTGGTGGTTCCAGATCAAGTCCTCCATGAATTAATTACATACAATAACTGAAACAATCAGAACTATTTAACTGTATAAATACCTATGTGCATACTAGTTTTACTCATGAAAGCAACATGCCAGCATCTTCAAATGTTGTAAGACTAAGAGCAGTTTAAAAAGTGCTATAGGCCTAAGATATGGAATCCTTGCCCAACTTGGCACAAAAAAACGAAGTTACGCAGCAAATATCGCTACACAATAAGCACATTTCGCGCTAAATCTTTTCATAACTTACTACTGTAAGTATAGCACTCAGAAAAATCTTTTTTATGTCATTTTGAAGAATATTGTGTCCTCTTTACAATGATGTGTCGTTATTTATCATGCGTGTGAACTTAACCCCATACTTTTTATTCTGAAAAAGTAAAAACCTCTTCAGAAAGCATTGAACCTCTTCAAATGTCCCTATATGTCTCAATGCTTACATTGTGCTTTCTGGGAGTGTGATTGCGTAACCAATTTCTTTCCTCTATAGTGATTGGAATTCGACTTGATTGGTTAGTATTAAGGCTCGTAATTTTCACCAGCGAATGAAAAGCATAATAAGAAGTTTGTGAAGTCCTCCTTTACGCTGCTAATCTGAACACAGTACAGTGTGCAGTGCTCTCTGTCACAAAAATTTTCGGAGAGTGAAAACCGCAACGCTTCCTGTGCGTGCAACAGCATTTAATTCTCTGACAATGGGCCGTTTATAGAGCAAAAGTTTCCAAATGTAAATAATTTACACACTTTCTTTGAAAGTATATACTGAAAAAGTGCTGACAGGAGGGAGCGCTCTAGTCTAGGCAGCAATTACATGCTACAGTATGAATGATATGATACACCAAGTATGATTAAGTATGCAGACCTGTCAACCTGTTTGACCCCAGAATAGGGAGAATAACATTTTTCATGGCCAAAAAATAGGGAGAACAAGGGGAAAATAGGGAGGTTGGTAATTTTCAACTGAAATGATATAAATACTCCTAAAAAAGTATAGTCTACGTATGGAATACAATGAGAGAATCATCCAATCAGTGTTTCTTGTTGTAGTTTACAGCAGCTCGCTTCGCTTTCTACAGAGTTTCTTTAGTAGGCTACCATTTGAAACAGGGAACAGTGGACTCTGGGTACTGTGACTTCATGGCTAGTATGCTAGATAGAGTCCAATCAAGCTTGAGACTTGACCGACTGTCTGTCTTGTTCTTGCGAACTACACTGAATAGCCTTTCCGATTCAGCAATACTGTGGGGAATTACTAAGCATAGGACTCATTGTTTGCTATTTTCAGAAATGTCGCAAGTGATGAAACATTAAAAAAACTGGGAGAATAGAATATGAAACCGGGAGGTCGGGAGATTCGGGTAAAAACCGGGTGTCTCCCGGTAAAACCGGGATAGTTGACGGGTCTGAGTATGGCCAAGGTCATGATCACCGTTTTGTCTGAATTTGTCATTTCACTTGGTCTCTGCTGTTTGCAAGAAAGTACATTGCAATGATTGTGTGATAATTTACTACACAATCGTATAAAAACGAAAGGAATGCCTCGACCGTCGAGATTTAATGCATACCGAGGCTTTTAAGTAAAATAATTTAGCCTAGCCTAAGTTAGGCCTGAGACAAACAGAACTACTGTGCACAGCTTAATTTGAGTGGTATAGTAAAGGCTTCATAATTGACGCACCCCCGTAATTGACGCACCTTCAATTATTACTAGCAACGATACAGCAGGCCACCTAAACTTTTTGCAGTCAAGCAGAATTACATATTTCATTAGTTTGAATCCATTTCAGCTATTTGCTGACCAAATTGTGGTATTTTTTAAGCTTTTAACACCCTCCCCCCAGTTTTGCATGTTTTTTGGGCATTTGGAAATCTTACTTCCTAAAAATAACCAACATTACCTCAGTATGATAACACTACTCTCTGGGACCTGACCTGTCTGAGCTTAGAGGTTCAAAGCATAGCAAACAGCATCTAAAGTCAATGGATGTATACTAAGGCCTACACTACAGTTAGCTTATCGACGAATGTGTCAATTTAGGGGTATGAAAGAACTTGACACGGCAGGCATTTTGTGGTCAAATTCTGCTCAATTGTACGGCGCATGAGCACAGAACCTTAAGTATTTTGAGATCATAACATTTCTGAGGAACTGCACATATGAAAAACACATACAGTTGAGTGATTTAGATTTTTCCTTAATAGACATCGTTATTCAAATCCTTAAGTGTGTCAATTATGAGCCCACCATGCTACTGTTACTATTACCAGTAGTTTCATCCACAGGCGACCCTGGTTCCAATTTTATGGAGATTTCAAACATTTTGTTTCCTGTGGATAGGTGCCTCGGTATGAATTTGAGCTACTTTTGTGGTAAAGTAAACTGTGGTTCGTGATTCATGGCTTTCGGAATCTTCTTTTCTGCGCTTCGTATGTTTAAAAAATTGATTTTGATATGACACCAACTTGAAGCTATCCCAGGATTCATCACAGGATGCATCCCAGGATTCATCACAGGATTCATCCCAGGATTCATCCCAGGATTCAGATTTATTACCAGATTTATTCACCGATATTTTTAATACGACAACGATACAGCACCCATTGATTGGTTACTTTCATGTATTAGCAAAAGGACACTTCCTGTTTACATTTTTCCTAAATGTCTCAAAAAAGCGGGATGTACGTCGAAAAATTCTTTCATTTTCATATTTCCTGACGCACACCGGAAAGGGGGGGGGGGGTGAAAAATGAAGTCAACGAAGCTCCAGGAGAAATAGTCAGGAGCAACTCATTATTTCTATCAAAATTTTTGTTATGACGAAATAATAAGATTAATTCTTAATTAGAGAATACTAAATAGTTATTGCGAAATACGAATTCAACCGAGAACTTTATTCGGCGGCACAGATAGGCTTGCGTAAGAAACTTGAGTATGTACTTCCCTTCTAATTCTACAGCGGTAGTTAATATGGCGCTATACAGATTCATCTGACAAACGCGTGCAGTGACCGTTTCAATCCGGTGATGAATCTGGTGATAAATCTGAATCCTGGGATGAATCCTGTGATGAATCCTGTGATGAATCCTGGGATGAATCCTGTGATGAATCCTGGGATGAATCCTGTGATGAATCCTGGGATGAATCCCGGGATGAATCCCGGGATGAATCCTGTGATGAATTCTGTGATGAATCCTGGGATAACTTCAGGTTGGTGATATGACACAGACAACGAGTTTATTAAACTCGATGCGTGCATCACGCAATAGACCTGTTTGAATTTAGCAGCCATTAATAGCGGTCAATAACAGCAGACACTAACAGAAGTCAATAGTGTATACATCACTGATCTGTACACTTGTACCGATCAGTGGTATACATCAACGTTACGCGCGGTTGGAGACAGATGTTTGCACACTGTGACGAGCGCTGGGTACACTGTGGCGGGAAAATGGATCCCCAGCCGCAGCCACTTAGGGCAGACTATATTAGCAGACAATAACAAGACGGTTGTTTATCTTACCTGTTTAAAAGCGATGATATTTCACGCTATGCATACTGTAAATGTGATGCTAACCGGACCTCTCATCTAGGTCGATATCTCAAATTAATCGATTTTGTAAACATTACCTACATACTGTCCTCTTTATGTAGCCGGAGAGGTCCGTATAACGGTCGTTAAAAATTTAAGGCCACTTTTGGTCAAGAAATCGGATTTGTTACCGATTTCAGAGATACACCACGTGAAAGAGGAACCTTTTTACTTTAATGTGGTGCTAACCGGACCTCTCATCTAGGTCGATAACTCAAATTAACCGATTTTGACAGAAAAAAAAACTCTTTAGATCATTTGTTAGATCTTTACACATTATTACATACTGCCCTCTTAACTGGAGAGGTCCGTATCGTGGTTAAAAGTGTATGGCCACTTTTGCAGAGTTTTCTAGAAATTGTCTTTTACTCGATATACTTAAGCTTGTTTTCGCTAAAAACAAACCAAGTTTATTGGCAATGAACTGAGTTTTTCTAATCATTGTACATTATGCTGCTTTAGGTATTCGCAAACGGCTGTGCCTCAGAACGGGGGTGGGGGCATCCCCAAACATAACCCCAGAGCAGAACCACTCCTTTCAAAAAAGCCATGATTCGCCTCTGGCCCTTCAATAAAAGGGTTTAGCCTGGCCCATACTAAAATCATGAATCAGGGTAAATTTTAAAATTCTCTCCCCGACTATACCGCCTTTGAAATACTGTGCACGTCCCTGGGTGCGATCACACATATAACACTGTATAAGCCTGTGTAACAGGAGATTTTCCGAAATATAGTGTATTCACCTAGCGAATACTGCCTACTACAATATTCCATGACTTCGGACCCAGGGGGAAAATTAGTGCCCTACTCACGTACCGACCTCAACCTTCAACAACTTCATAACAATAGTTGCTGTACAAAGCGTAATGACGGGCGATTGTTATTTGGTAATGTCAGAGAGCGCTTGCCACTATTTGAAGTTTTAAACTAGTAGAATGAAATCCTGTCCGGTGTTGCAGCTGCCCGGTGTTGTAGTGAACATATACCACAGAATAATTTTCTTTTTTAAACGTCTTTGAAATAATTTAATTTTGTCAGGAATGTTTTATTTATTTGTCACACACACCCTATGTAAGCTTCCATATTGTTATCAGAGCCGTACACATACGGCTCTGATTGTTACTTTACAAAAGCGAGGGCGCTTCAGAAGTGGCGCAAATGTTTATTGTGATATTTCTTTGCTCAAAATATTGGTGGCCATTTCACGAGATTGTAACATAGTGATTCTCTCAAAAACCTAAAATGTATTTTAATTGCCTCGAACTTCAAATCCGCTACTCCAAAACTCCAAAGAAAATAAAGTACTAAACCAAGTAGAAAAACGAGGACTATAGTAAGTTGACTTGACTTAAAGTTGCTTTGAAGACTCACTAATTTAAGAAATCGTTTTTATAATTGTATTGTTGTTCAGCGCCATTGAGTGTTTTAACAGTAATGTGCGCTTTACCAAGTGTTACCACCTTAACCTTAACGAGTACGAAATGAGAAACTTTATTTGAAATAAAACATAAATAAATAAAAACAAAACATGCAGTCCCATTACTACCGGTTCACTGATGATATTTTTCTTCATTTGGACCCATGGTAAGGAGGCACTATCACAGTTTAAGACCCACGTAAATTCTTTCCGTAGTATAGCATTTAGTTCACTTTCGAAGCCTCGAGTGACTCATTTATACCCTTCCTAGATGTCCTACTTAAGTTAAAGTCCAATGGGACTAAGCATCCTCACCGATAACCATTAGTTTTACCTACATTTCGAGAGCACCCACCCGCCACTAATTTGAAGAAATCACTTGTCGATAGTCATTGTTTGCGAATGAAACGGATGTGCTCCAAAACACAGGATTATAAGCAGGAAATTGGTTCTCTAATCGGGAATTTCCTCTCTAATATAATTATTCCATGTAATACACGGCAGACACCTAGCGGACAAAAAATCATTCTCAGGGTCCTGCCTTCGTACCCGGCGCAAGGATGGCTGTAAACGTATATAGGCCCTACCTCTGGTCTTCGACTACAATTAACCCGCTTGTTCCCTCCCTTGCTTGCATATTTAAGGTATACGGATACCTATGAACAACATTGTCCTAATCAGTCTAATAGGCATTATAAATCATGAAAATAGCTACAACTCCCATCAAAATCCATCCAAAAGATTAATCACTTTACAAGTTTTTTTCTCCTTAATTCTAGTTTTATTTATGAATAAACATTAGCTAATTATACATTAATGATGTAAAGAGGGTGATTACCTAATTTCTGTTATGTTATTCCTTTGTTTTTATAACCTTCGTTTCAAGGAAAATTAACACATGTTTGTGACCTGGCCTATTGTCTTCTTTGAAAAGAGGAACACAACATTATACAAAAGATATATATGAGCTTGTAATTAAGAGTTAATTTATTAAGCCTTAACATAAGAAATTGTGATGAGCGCACTACTCCACGTCATAGTTTGCACATGTTAAATGAGTTTCCCAGAATTATCATACTTCAAATGTGTATATCTTGGAAACGAAAAGAGATTATCACACACAACAAATGTACTGAGTGAATATGGCGCAAATTGTGTAGGTGTCCGTAGTCAATTAAAGCGGTGTTTCTGATTGTTTAATGATGACCCCTCTCTATAGCAATTTTTAAAGAGCCCCCTCTACTTGAACTTAGGCAACCCCCCCCCCCCCCCCACCCACTTAAGCGTTTGCTTATATCTCTTCTAACTTTTCACCTACTCAATAGGACCACCAAGGGTAATATCGGCTGTCAGAAGGCCCGTTATCAAATCTGTAAACCTAGGCTATTATACTGTTGGGGAAAGCATTACCATCCCTAAACTTAAATTCAGTCTTAAGGTTGTGATTCTAACAATGTTATTTATATTTCCCACTGTAATATGTTCGTGATCGTGGTTTCAATGTTGGTGAAACGGGCACCAAATTCTGTCTACGTTTTACTCATCACAAAATATTTAATTCGAGACAAATTCCCATGTTACCCAGTTGTTGAACAATTTAATAACCCCAACCACTCTATTAATAACCTTGAAAGCACATTTACAGCATCCGGCTTTTCATTCACTAAAAAGCTTAACATATCTATGTATAATCTAGAAGTACCCGGCAGCTAGGCAGTTGAACACGTCCTCTTTGGTAGTGGCATGCTAAGAAACCTCTTTATCAAAATACGTTAGCTTGCATTAATGGTGTAGCCAACTACTTTAACATATAACATATTACTAAGTTGTTTAGAGATCATCGGCGATTATTGCAAAAAAATTCTCATATGTAGGTAGCCTATGTTGATGTTTATGTTGGCATTAAATGAAATAGCGCGCAGTCCACTTCTCATTGAATTTCACAACACTATAAAGACTATCTGTTGTATATATATAACGCTAATACTCTATTGCAAGAATTTCAGTGGGAGTGTGGGGTGGGGGTGGCAAGCATGGCCGAGCCGTACGAAGCGCGGCTCCTGCAAGTTTACAGAAGTGATGAACAAACAGATTAGCAATGATCTACAAAAGCAGCAGTTTCAGATTTACATACTCTTGAAATCCATAGATTCTTAAGTTAGCTGCTCATATGTTAGATATAAAATCTTTATACAAATGAAGCGTAAATACCATTTTCAGCTCCCTGGTGCAGCCTTGTACTGTAATTCCTTTTGCTACAGACAGTAACAAACTTTCACCGACTTTCACCAAGGTGTAGTATTGCATAACTTCACAAGTTAACATGCATTTCCATGCGCTAGAAGGGGGAGCATATTTACAACAATTAATTCGTTTTGACTCTTGGCTATCGAAATAGATAATTTTATACACTCATGCATAAGCTCACGATTTTGATACAGTAACCTTCTGCCACCGGATCTGAAAATGTGGCCTTCCATATTATTTCCATCGTCTGCTGAAGTCGTTCTAGGTCACACATGCATAGTATATACAGTATCTGCACGGGCTACTACGTGTTTATAATTCAGAACGAGTCGATCATTGAAACGTCGCTCACATGTACACAATGAGTTGAAGTTGTGTGCGAGGCTACGTGGACAACACTAGTCACAAACGGGATCAAAACGTTTGCTTTTCTGCTAGTAAGCTTTCTTCTTATAATATTTGCTAATGTAAGTGACTAGTAACATGGGCCGCACTGCCCAACTCAACAGCTAGGCTAGTTTTGCTTGGCACCAGAATCCAGAGCGTTAGTCCTTTAATTGTGTCAAGCCTCGACCTAGATTAACGTTACACCTACAGTACAGGTTACACCCGCAGTTACCCATTTTCAACTTTTAACTTTAAGGAGTGCTTACCGTTTGATGTATATAGATAGCCGGTACTTACGTTAGGCCTAATAAAATCATTTGGCAGAGGAGCCCTGTTAAACTTAGAATAAATTTCTGTACAAATTTGGACTAGGGAATTTTCTATAACATTAGTTTCCATTGACTGCTAAGCCATATTTGCAAAAGGGGTCAACTCAACTGGTAGGTTCCAAGTTTGTGGTATTGTGCATATACTCCAATTCTATTGACCACTGACCATTCATTATGTTCTCTGATTAGTTTCAGGTACAAAGGATCTCTTTTCCGTACCTTAACGACAGAGATGCTTACAGAACAGAATGCCAAAGTAGCTGCCTCAGTGCTTGTTGTTTTGTTTGTTTCACATTATGCCTTCCAGTTCTGGCTTCATGGTAAGTTTTGTATACCACGTCAAGTTCTTAACTATAGCTAGGTAGCAAAGAGGGTGCAAAACTGCAACTAGGCTAAAACAGATTATTATTAAGCTGTACTTCCTTTTGAAACATTTGCTCACTTTCCTCGCTCATGGACCAAGAAAATTAGGTACCTGCAATGCCTTGTTTATTGGATGAAGTTTGGAACCCATGTTAACCATCAGTAACGAAGAACATTGAGAGAAGGGAATTTATAAGTGTTTGAGGAACATTTTCCTATTGAAATGATATTATTTTGACCGATATAAGAGGAATATGTTCTAATCAATCTTGTGAAGAGAGCAATTCTTACATTTTCCAGGTTTGGTACTATTTTGAAATTGTAGCATTTTGAACCATCATACTATGGGTGAACATAAAGCAAACCCATGTTTGATATTGTACATTGAGTGATTGACAACATGGTTTGTTTTGGTTAAGTTTTCTCTTGGTATTGGATAGATTAAACTATACCCTCAGTTATTGGATGAAAAGTTA
This sequence comes from Apostichopus parvimensis, assembly GCA_000934455.1. Lineage (NCBI taxonomy): Eukaryota > Metazoa > Echinodermata > Holothuroidea > Aspidochirotida > Stichopodidae > Apostichopus > Apostichopus parvimensis. The sequence goes on along the minus strand of KN889459.1, from coordinate 75,342 downwards.
ACGGTATACCTTTGACTGTAGCATATATACAGTAGGTGAACACTAATTTTGATGTGGAAAAATTTTAGCAAGTCCTGAAGAAAAGCAAATTCGTCAGTGTAGTGTACACTGTCACCTTTGATGTTATCCTGACAAAATGTTACCGGTGCTGTGGCCGAGTGGATAAAGGCGGTGGCATTTGAAGCAATGTGGTTGAACAATCAGGATTGTTGGGATTCAATCCCCGGGTCATAGTTAAGTGGCGTTTTCATCCAAGAGCAGTCCATGGTTTTGCCATCTGAAATGACTTTCTACATTGAAAAGATTTCAAATTTTAGCTGCAATGTTGAATTGGAAGCCACCCAACATGAAAGTTATGATCCATAAGACCTTCCAGGCTTGACCCACAGTCGTGGTCACTAAAGGGTTGTTAAAAATAACTGCCTGATGATGATTATAACTATTAATATGGTACATAAAAATGGAATGCAAATTAAAATATGTTCCTCTTTCATTAGTCGACCATCCTATTTTTTGGGGGGCTTTTTAAGTATCCTGTTAAAGGAACATTTTATTCACAACTGGTAGTTTTGCGGTCGATAGTATTTGGGGTCTCATTGTAGAAGACTTTTATCGAGAGCTATGCTGAATGTCTTGTCCTTATAAGCGTTTGAAAGATTTGAAAATTAGTGTCTCAACGAAACTCTGAAATATAAACTTACTTCTGACTGTTTTCAATCTATGTAACAACAGTGTATACATGTACATTGCAGACCCAATAGAACTGTAACAATATGCTATTAGTACTAAAAAGCTATAAATTTGCAAACGGATAGCAATGAGATTCAGATTTCTGGCAGATTCCTTTAATGTTTACATTAAGTAGTGAAGTATTGTCAACTTATCTCAGTACAGAAGACAATTAAATGTTTACTTCTGCTTTCATGAGTTTGTCTTTAAAGGCATTGAAGACTCAACCCCAAACCACATGCTGCCCTCTGAAAAAGTTAACTTTCCGTTGCTTGAAAGTGAAGTTTTCTTCTTGTCGCTACAAAATGCAGACAGTAATGAAACGTGATACCTTGTTATCTTTTATCTGGACCTAAGATGTCCATCGCTGCTATGTACACTGTGTTGTGGGTATATTGACCGTAGCTGTATGTACTGACTGTACACTAGTGTCTAATTACCGACGGTAGCAAGCTGTGTGTGTAATTTCTGGGATCGATGGTCGTGTCTAACACTTCTGTTACACCTCATTCAAAACTTGGTCAGTTTACCGGCATCAGACGTTTCTTTGTGCGCGAGTCTTCACTCCCTTTAAAGTTATTGTCTCGTGTTGTTGTGAAGTATGTACACATACCCAATAGAAGTTAGCTGCCAATAACAGTCTAATGTTGTTTTGAAGTTTACACATACCCTGGAATAGAAGTTAGCAGCCACTAACAGCCCATGTAAACAAAAACACAGTTCTCATAAATAGAGGGTAACAATGCTACATATGAACTAACTGTAACGATCAAAAGTGATACAACAGCTAGTACCATCACTGGTGTCCCTGCCAGAACATCATGTTTCCTTTGTTTTTTTCTGGTTTTTTTTGATAATTTTCTGTTAGAATCATTGGCAATTAGCAGTGTACATGAATGTGCATAGGCGTAGGAGCCTAATTTGATTTGGGGGGGCTGTAACTACTTGCCCAAAAAATATAACCGCTTCGTGAGCGTTCAGCATGTTAATATGTATATCATATAGGCATCCATCGGTTATTACATCACATGCCAATAACATACCAACATGCCAATAATATAAGTTTAACCATTGAAAAACACATTGCAAATTATTTATCTTTCAGTGGGTGCCCGTAAAATTCTCAGCATATTGCCCGAATTTTCAAAATATTAATTGGTTGGGGGGGCTGCAGCCCCCCCCCCCTTCCTACGCCTATGTGTATGTGACAGACTTGAAGCTGACAAGGTTTCTTCTTTTCTTCTGTGTTTCATGGTCCTACCTATAGGTAACACAACATGCCAGGACCTTCTCACAGATGGGATTTATCATTCCGATGGAAAGTGGCAGCCACTCACTTGCATGGTACATCAGTATCGCAGAGAGTAAGATTTATTTTCTTCTAACCGAACATGAATGACTTTATTTTGTCATTTCCCTAATAAAAGTCTATTTTATCATTACTGGGGAATCATGCATGTATACAATTGTAAATAGTTTGTACAAATGGATATATAGTGTCATGTCTTGAAATACCTTTTTTTTTGTTTTATTCATTAAGTAGAGATGAATAAACTTTTGTCAAATGAGGTCGGTAGTTTTTGTCAGCAGCCATTCGGTTAGTAGTAAAATTGGTCGTTTTTGGGTGGTAAGTTCCGGAAAATACCACTGACTCGAGAAAACCAACCATGAAACATGGAATAACTTATGTAGAATCTCATCGTAAATTGTCAAATTGCTATATAGCAGCCAAAGATTTATCGAAATATTTTTCACAGAATTTTTTATTTTTTTACCCAGAAACCGTAGTATTTTATAAGAGACATAACTTCAGAGTGATCGAAACTGCTACACTGAACACTAAATGATTTAACCGGGGAAAGTAAAAAACGTTGTAATTTCAAAATTTCAATTTTTTAGGGAGACAGCTTTCTGCTTGAGGAAGAAGAGAATAGTCCTCATCGGCGATTCTCGAATCCGGCAGATTTACGATGGACTGCTAGAATTCCACGGTATTCAACAGGAAGAAGCGGAAAAGGTGAGTCCCTGTGTATTACTCTACTTTACAGTTTCCCCTCCATGCAGAAATTTGTGTGGTTTTCTTGTCTTGAACTATTTTATCTGAGCTGAATAGTTGGCCTCTATTAATAGTAACTAAGATTGAAATGCAGTCCTGAGTCAAAACTCTGTAAGCCCTTCTCAGTCAGAAATGTGGACAAAGCCATTATTTTATGTTGGTAAATTGTTTAAATTTTTACAAATTTTGTGGTCTACTACCTCTGACCATAATGGTTTTATTATGCATACCTGGTTTGTTTTACTTTCCTTGGTTATGGGTACCTCTAGGAATATTTATTTTGAGTTCTCCCATCTTGTCAGTTTTTTGACAACCAAAACTTTGTCTGCGTTTGTCCATTGGAGAACCAGAAGCCATTTTCTTTTCTTGCCAACCTTGTTGGACAACCCACTCTGCTGTTCGGAAAACCCACTCTGCTGGTCGAACAACCCTATCTGCTGTTCAGGCAACCCTGTCTGCTGATGGGACAACCCTATCTGCTGTTCAGGCAACCCTGTGTGCTGATGGGACAACCCACATTGTAGTTTGGACAACCCACCCTGCTTTTCAGACAACCCTTAAAGAATTGCTAGGTTGTTAATTGGACTTAATGAAGGCAACATTTACCTTGTAGAAGATGCTGCTTTTCTTGTTTGGTTAATTTTGTTTTCATCTTGTTATTGGGTTCTGTTCATTTATAAAGCTAAGCAGTGAATTGTTTCAATCCTATTGACTTAAAGGGTGTGAAGACTCGCGCAAAAAGACACGTCTAATGCCGGTTATCTGACCTAGTTTCGAATGAGGTGTAACAGAAGTGTTAGACACCACCATCGATCCCAGAAAATACACATACACAGCTTGCTACCGTCGGTAATTAGACATTAGTGTACAGTCAGTACATACAGCTGCGGTCAATACCCACAGCACAGTGTACAAACAATACAGCGATGGACATCTCAGGTCCAGATAAAGATAACAAAGGTATCACGTTTCATTACTGTCTGCATTTTGTAGCGACACGAACAAAACGTCACTTGCAAGCAACGGAAAGTTAACTTTTTCAGATGGCCGCACGCGGTTTGGGGCGAGTCTTCAATGCCTTTAGCAGAGAAAACTGACTTTGTACTAGAACATTATTACACACCATGTGGGAAGGGAAGTGAAAGTAAGCACATCATTAGATATAGTTGCGGTGAAGTACAGATTAATTCAGTAATATAACACTGATCTGTGGAAAGAGAAGGAAGTTGGATCACAAAGGTGAAAAAACAGGGATATTTCCAATCCTATCTAAAAAGATGCTGCAACTGATATTAGCTCTGTGTTTTTCCCCATATTGCAGTTTGTTTTGGCTCCACCCACATTTACAGCTATTGCAATGCTAGCTCAATTTATATCCAGCGGTCAGCGAAGCATTGCCGAAAAATTAATGTGATAAAAAGTTAGCTTCCATTCCACAGCACACTGAACTAGATTTATAAATTGTCTGTTATTTTATGTAAAATCATATTTGCTCCGAAATGTTTAGAACACATCTGAAAGGTGTGACATAAGATTTATTTCATGAATAATAACGAAGGGAGAAGTTAGTATTTCACGGAGAGGTTCTAATTTTTATGGAAGACCGGCGGGGACATTTTTTACTGGTCAATATCTTTGGAACTTTGAAGTAGTTAATGCCTTGCCTCAAAATAATGAACCAAGAATCATATTTGACGGCACTGAACAATATTTCGTTAATTTCTTTGATTTTTTGATCGTGAACTGACTTTTATAAAACTATGGGTTCGGATTTATTGTGTGCATAATACATACGATACAAATTTATGATTTATTGTGTGCACAATACATACTATACAAATGATTTATTGTGTGAACAATACATACAATACAAATGATTTATTGTGTGCACAATACATACAATACAATTGATTTATTGGGTGCACAATACATCCAATACAAATGATTTATTGTGTGAACAATACATACGATACAAATGATTTATTGTGTGCACAATACATACAATACAAATGATTTATTGTGTGCACAATACATACAATACAAATGATTTATTGTGTGCACAATACATACTATACAAATGATTTATTGTGTGCACAATACATACAATACAATTGATTTATTGTGTGCACAATACATACAAATACAAAATGATTTATTGTGTGTACAATACATACAATAGGACAAGTGTATGTCACTGCTGACCAAGACATAACCAAACCATTGAAAAAAAGAGTTTGTGACCCTTCAAAGGACAAGTTATCATTATTTCCCTTTTACAGGAGTATATTATGGTTGTGGATTAAGCACAAAGTTTGTTTGGAATGGAGTTATTATTTTTGGGATCCAGACACCTCAATTCAGTCAATAAGACTGTCATTTCAAATACCAATACAGACTCTTAATACTTCCTGTCTTGATAACGTTCCAAAGTTCACGATAATCTGTCACATTTTACTATTACGGTAGAAATAGAGACTCTGTGATTTAAGCCGGCCGGCCACAGACTGCCTGACTGAACTTGTCCTGCTTCAACTCATCTTTAAACATAGCCAGGCATGGCAAATATTTTTCCAGGTCTAATCTGACCATTGTCAGTGGAAATTATCAATTAGTTAATACAGTGCTAGAGTAATTTAATAATTTAAGAAAGTAACTATTCAGGTTTAAGAAAAAAATGTTAGTATTTAGTGTTTGTAGATCTCCTTCCAAAAATTAAGGGTCTTATTTGTTTTTTGTTTTTGCAAAAAACATTCTTGGTGGCATGCACTTGTTACAGGTAAATTAAACTAGATTAACCCTTTCATTTTATAGACTACAATGTTTAATCTCCTTTTTTATTTTTTTATCATTTTTTTTATAATTATCTACTGTATTCAAGCACAATTTCTTTTGTCTTGTTTATCTTGTTTACAAACTTTACTCTTTACACAAGATAACAAGACAAAAGCAAACAATACGTCTAACAATAGAACTGTACTGTCCATTGTTTTCTTACTTATCACACATAGTAAGAGGGACTGCAGACAAAACTTGTCATAATATGAACCCCATAAGTTTTGAAATTTCTGAATCCAAAAGTGTGAGTTGATAATTGATATGGAAACTGGGTTGCTTCTGATTCCAGTGTTCACAAGCCTGGAAATTAGATTCTCCCGATAATGTTTGAATTAGAACCTGAGGGAAATTATTTGAAATTTAATCAAAGATTTGTTTGAACAGTTGGCCATTCTGTTAGAAAATATAAATAAATATACAGCACAATGTAAAACTTGAGTTTAAAATCAATTAATCTACTGGGTCAATCTACTAACTATACTCAATCTTAAAACCCTAATGAACACTGGTTTATGGAGAAAGTATACCCTAACATCATTATATGCAACCTAAGTTGCAATGTAAAACTTGTTTAAAATCAATATAATCTATGCTATTGTCTGGGTCAATCTACTAACTACACTAAATCTTAAAACCCTAATTAATTATATGCAAGCTAAATTTTTAAAATCGTCAGAGATTTAAAAATAGCCGAGTCGGTTGTCAGACAGGATTCTATCATGTGTAAAAGTAAGAGGGCCTGATGTTTCGGTCCTAGCAGGATCTTCTTCGAAGGCTGAATGACAAGATACAGTAACAGAAGGGACAAAAACACACACAGAATACAGACAGGTTAATGAGCAGGGTGAAATACACAAAAGAGAAAGATGTAAGAGGATTAGTAGACAAGGGATGGAGAGAAGAAAGAAACTAGTTTTTTTTAATTTTTTATTTAGGATTTCTATCATGTGTAACAAAAGATCTGACCAAGTGCTGTTTTTAGTTGAGAAGCCACTAGTCAACAGCGAGGGTGGTTTAAAATAAACAACCCTGTCTTTATGCTCTCGTTGCCTGTTGATACTGGATCCACACAGAGCACTAAATCAGACCCAGGCCTTAAAAATTTATTCTATTTAAGGGCTTAATGCTAGTGGATTTCAAAGTTTTCCAGTCAAAAAGAAAGTGAAAAACGGGGCGTTTTCTGCCGGTATTGACGTACGTTGTTGTTTTTTCTGTTACTTCAAGAAAAATGCCGGTGGGAATTTGATATTAGCAAGTACAGTACATCTGTTATGCACTGGTATTTTTTTAGCAAGTTTATTTTGGCTTAATGCTAGTGGATTTCAATATTTGCCAGTACAAAAAAATCTAAGTGATTGGCATATTTTGGCTAATATACACATATTTTTATTTTAGTTACTGTTAATTTTCTGTTAATTCAAAGAAAATGCCAGTAGGATTTATATTTTAGCAAGTACAACTTTTTATGCACTGGTAGTTTTTTTTAAGTTTTATTAAATGGCTAAAATTTAGTAATTCTGATTGTCCAGACCTGGTAGTCACTCAGGGTCAAACACGACCTCTTGTAGCCAAATATCAGACATGACATTAACTTTATATAAACAAAGTGCCGGTCATTGACGAAACCAGTAGAAACGATGGATTTTGCTGTTTGGTACTCTTCCACTTTCTCATCCTGCCACCCTTTTTTGCTCCACACCTTTCTGTCTTTGTCCTTCTCCAGTTTATTTCCTGCACCCTTCCCTTAATCCTCTCTTTGTCCCTCCACTGTTTATCTCCTACCTCTCCTCTTCCCCTGCTGGTTTCCTTCTTCTTCTCTCCATCCCTTGTCTACTAATCCCCTTACATCTATCTCTTTGTGTTCACCATGCTCATTAACCTGTCTGTATTCTGTGCGTGTTTTAGTCCCTTCTGTTACTGTTACTTGTCATTTAGCCTCTGAAGAAGATCCTGCTAGGATCGAAACGTCAGGCCAACTTACTTTTACACATTCTCTTACACAGGCTCTCTAGTGGATAAGCAGTTTGCTAACAGTTTTATTTTATTTTGATGTAAATATATACAATGTGGAAGATAGATCTCCCTTTTTTTCAAAGATGTTTTTTTAAGATTTTCTAACATTTGCACTGCTTCTACAGAAGTCTCTCTGTTTATTTTCTCCACGTAGCATTCGAACAAGAAATATGAATTGAAAGAAGAAAATACAATAATTGTAAGTATAGATAGAACAGTGCATTAATTACACAGGGTAGCCTGTAACCCTAAGTATACACCCTAGTACAAACAGGATCCATAACCCCCACGTCTACCCGCACGAGGTCTGTGTGTGATACCATAATGGTCCTTTACACAACATTGGCTGCTTGATGCGTGGTCGGTTCGTGATGGAGATCCCAATATAACCCTAGTTAATACACGGTCTGTAACGGATGCGCAACAGCATGATTTCCCTTACGTTTCCAGTTACATGATCTGTTAAGGTGCCTTTCCTTTATATAGACTTTTGTGACTAGTTTTGTGGCAGAAATGAAATAATCGACTTGAATAAATCAGTTGAGGTAAAATGACCATTACAGCTTTTGATAAATTTGTTTGAACAGACAAGTTACTTGGCCATCCCCGGTTCTTTGCAAAGTTTAGTTGAGAAAAAATGGAATAATGCTGTCAAAACTTCAGATTGATCCCGAGACTAAATTCACTTAAAGAAGAGTATCGATGTGTGATATTGGGAAGTGTTTGTGTGTTTTATGTTTTTATTCTAACTTTTTTTTTTTTTTCCAGGAATTTTTTTGGAATCCAGAAGTAGACCAGTCTACAATTGATGTGTACAAGAAACTCCTGGTGAGTGCTTTATACTAACAATCAAACATGAGCACTGGACTGCAATTTGTGGCACAGGGCTAACATAGGAATGTCATCAACTTTGAAATGTTTGTTGGGTTTCTTTCCTCCCAAAGTGAGAACTCACATGTGTCAACTGAATAACCCAAATGCCTCCTCCCCTCCCCTTCCCCCCCCCAGAAAACAATTGTTAGAAACATGTTTTTTGTTACAAACTAGGGTTCTACTTTCTGCCAAAGAGCATTGGGTCCCCCTAAACAATATAAATTACACAAGTCAAGTCTGTATCAACTAAATGTAACAAGTAAAGGACACACCATTGAAGGTTTTGATTAAGTATTGCTTCACTTAATTACCAAATCCACACAATAGTCATCCTTATTATCTCATCTCCCTATATGTAATGAATAGGGGAATGAGATATTGTACTTTACCCCACATGAGAAATGTGAGGACGTGTGTGTTTGTGTGCGTTTGTTTTTCTATCTGACCGAGGACTTGAACAAAAGAATTCCAGGTCCTCGGTTGTGATTTCTAAAGAATCACCACGTCCTCGGAAGAATTCTATTGTATGGGGTATTGTTAAGGTTAGGGTATACGTGGATTTGAACAATGGAAAATACAATGGGGTCCTCGGTTGGAACGTAATACGTGCTTGCGTGTGTAAATGTGAGTGAGTGAGGGAGGGAGCAAAAGGAAGTCTCGCAAACTCCTCCTAGACCACAAGTCCAATCAAGTGCAAACTTGGTGGGTAGGTTTTCATTTTGACCAAGTAAACTCATGTCGGCATGATTGATGACATCAGAGGTCAAAAGTCACGAAACCTAAAAAAAATTTTTTTAGCCATTTTCTGTTCGTCAGCATGTAGGAAAAAGGCATCAAACCACACGCTTTTTTGCAGAATCATGAGATTAAATTTGAAAATAGGACAGATTTAGATGTTTAGGGGTCAGGTCAAAGGTCACATTGGCCCAATTTAATTGTGCGAAAGAGTGTGGATGAAAATCATAAAATTTTGAAGCGCATTAGTATGTCTTCATGCTGTACGCGATGAAGTTCTACACAAAAATGATTAAGTTAAAAGTTGTTTTAAGATATTAAAGTTACATGTTATTCAACCACTAGTGGATTCCAAATTCTTCCTAATCCTTGATTTCTACTTAACTGTAACCTAAACTATATATGTAAAAATCTGGATTTCAGCACATTAAGAAAGATAGAAACCAGATGCATTTAGAAGTGACCCAAACAATCACTTCCGTCACGTCATGGAGGAGATGAGATGTGCAACTCTATGGAATACTCTCTTGTCTAGATTTTACTAAAGTTCGTTGACAATGGAAATGACCTCACCATCATCGTTAGGAAGAGATCGGGGGGGGGGGGTATAATTATGACCTTGTCTGAATAAGCAGACATTACTAGGATTATCTTTGAAAGCTTTAATAGTGTTGAGGTCACTTTATAAAAACATGGTCATTAAAGGGATGTGAAAGATTACATGGTGAACGGAAAGCTGGTAAACTGTTTTGTTTGGTGTTTTTACAGTTTTTGTCTTTTTCAAACATTTATCTTTATGACTTAAGTTTGTTCTACATGTATGAATTTGTTTGAGTAAACATTGCACAAAAAAAAACCCTTGCCAATAACTTATATTATCCATTTTGCAATTAATTGTCAATTGTAAATTATTTTCCACAACTTACAGTCTATTAGTTATAACACAGTTAACCACTTGATCGAACTATAAAGACACTCATTGATATTTTCAGTGTTTTTTTTCCCTTTTTTAAATTTTTTGGGAGAAATCCCATCTGTAAATACATTAGAATGAATTTTGAACATGACGAAACATTTTCAAATAAGAAGTGACTGGTAAAGCATTTAAGGAAGCAATCATGTGAAAGTTGACTTTTAATAACTCAATGCAAAAGCTGCTAATATCTAATGTTTAACTGATGATTTAACATCATTAGCAACCAGTCACAAACAGTAATCATAATTATAGCTCAAAGAACAGTGGCCTTGCAAAGCAGACCCATTTAGTATGATATTATTGCTTCTTTCTATATTTTTATGCTCAAACTTTGGTGATTTGTAACAGCATCTAGTTGCTGGATGTACAACCTATTACCATATATATAATTGAAAACGTAATGAGAAGGAAAAACAGAACAGTGAAAAAACTTCCAGCCTCCACCGGGGTTCGAACCCGGGCCTCCCGCTTTACATGCGGACACCCTAAGCACTAGGCTACGGACATATACTGTATATATATTTATATATATACATACAGGGATGTGCCCAGGATTTCCTGAGTGCCGGGTATACTGATCGCCGTCCTGAGGTAGGGGTCTAAGGGAGAGGGGGTGTCCCCTCCCCTTCAATTTTTGAAGGTGCTCAGATGCCAAATGCTGGCACTTGTGTAGCTTTTTAAGCACATACACTACTTTTGCTAACAATTTACATTTTAAATTTTTTTTTAGTGAAATATATTACGTACCTGGTAAAAGTTATTAGTTTGTTTCAAAGAGATTTTACAAGGGACCGATTGAGAGCCGTAAGTAATGTTTCTCTCATGCGTAACTGATGCATTATCAGTCTGTATGATTTTGGCATAGGCTAGGCCCAATTTATGTTGCATATATTGCTAGGAATGTCGGGATATTAGCGGGATCCACAATTTTTAAGACTGTGCTGGGGGGTAATTTTTAGTGCTGGGCGGGGCCGCCCAGCATGGGCACATCCCTGTACATACATATGGATTCAAAAAATAGCAATTGTTCCATAGCAGCATTATTTCAGTTTATCCCTTTAGGTTGTCAGGAATTTGAAAATCTCTGACTATTGTGTTTGGTGTTATTTGAGCAAAGAAACCTACAGCAATGTCTGTGATTTAGAATGTATATAGTCGATGTGTATTAACTAGACGAAAGTACAGACATGGCGACCCTTCACTGTTATACTCTAGTCATGTGACAGATTATATCCACCCCAAATAGTTTACATTATATTTTATGACTTTGACCTTCGGTTTCAGACAGACAGGATGTGTGACAGGGCAAAGATCTTTCTTGATTCGTTTGATAATTGAATGTGCCTCTGTGTTTTGTTTTAAATGTTTTTTTTTTCCAAAGAGGAAGGCCTAAACCCAAACGTAGTAAATCCATTTACGATAATCAACAGATGGTAAACGTCAGTTTAGGGCATCCCGTAAGAACAAGTACTTACTGAGTGGGATGTATCTCACATAATGTTCTGTGTCGCTGGTGTGTTGGGGAAATTTGTGCTATTTCAGTGGTATAATAAATTGCCCACTTCTTACATATTTTTGTGGATGACACAGCTTTGGTTTAGTATGATTGAATGCTGTGTTGCTTTGTTTACAGTACATA
>KN889459.1:42695-62626 GCA_000934455.1 Apostichopus parvimensis | reverse complement strand
TCTCATATTTAAGAAAACTGAGGATCAGAAGGGGGAAGGGGTGGGGCGGGGAGATGGGGTTATGGAGGGTAGAGTTCAATACGATTTCTTGGTGGTCCTGGGAGATTTCACGGTGTTACAAAGTATAATTTAGTATGTGACAACTTTGATCTTTGCAAGTTTTGCTTATTTGGTTTATTTTTCCCTCTTATATTTTATGTTATTTTATTTGACAGTAAATTCTGATCCTCTCCTCCTCTTTGCCTTCTGTCGTACAAAATTGATCTTTCAAAAGCACAACCGTGTGTATTATCCTATTCTCTCCTTTATTCTATTCTTCTGGAATGGCAGGGAACTTGACCAAACTGGCCGGCATCATGCAACCCATGGCCCAGTCATCTCCCATCATATGGATGATGCAAGGTAAACCATCACTGCAGTATTCTGGGTTGATAGAGCCTGCTCTCCCATTATCACTGTACCCCTTTAACTGATGTTTATCTTCTATCATTGGAACACATTTTAAGCCCCACTGAAGTATAGGGATCTTGTATGTATTCATCACAGATCATGTGGTCATAGCTTTGTGCTGTAAGACTACTTTCATCAGGAAAATTTTATGTTTACTTTTATTTATTTATTTATTTTTTATTTATGAATTGTTTTATTATTGTTTTATCTATTTATGTATTGTTCTTGGTGGTTCACCCTTAATTTACAGTTCCTGTGAAAAGAGAGAAATTTGATGACAGTAGATATATGATCACCAATGAGGAGATTGAGTCCTACAACCGAGCTGCAGCATCTGCTCTGTGAGTTCTTTTATCACTTCTGTTTGTTTGCTTGTTAATTGTCTGTTTTTTTGCTTGCTTGCTTGTTTTTCTGCTTGCTTGTTGGTTGTTTGTTTGTTGAAAGAGCACATAAAGTAATGGCTAGAGCTGGGGTGGGCAACCTACGGCCCGCGGGCCACATGCAGCCCGCCAGTCAATTTTTTGCGGCCCGTGAGATGTCTCAAGGAAAAACATATCAATCTATTTTACATCATCACAAAAAACGAGCTAGCTGCTTAGAATTTATCGCCACTAATGATGCTGTCAGGTAGGCCTATTATCCCCATTAATTATCAACTGTACTGTATTGACATTATGTTTTTGTGAATACAGATTAAGTACACGCACCTATTGCTTGAAAGTCCTCGGAATCAAAGGTTTGAAATCAACAGTAGGTCGTTGGTTAGGTGCGGCCCAGTTATTCTTTTCACTCCTTATATCTGGCCCATTCATTCTATCCCCCACCCCACCCCTGGGCTAGAACATGATTTGAACTAGTGACCTCTGGGTCACAAGTCCTGTCCTGTTCTGTTATTGAATTTCTAGCCCTTTAGTTTCTAAAACATCCCTATAGTACCAGTTCCATGCTGAAGCCAGTTGCCAGTAAGAGAGCTGCCATTAAAGATAGTGTGACCAAAAAAACCGTACCATGGCTTCATTTGAAAGAGGCCAGTTCCCCCTTTAGTGTAAATGAATAATGAAGCAAGTTACTGTGATGTTAAAAAATACAAATTTTTATCTGGAATGGGACTGAATCCATTGACCTCAGGATTATAGTTCTGTAATCTGTATCCAGCCTTTTCTTATTTCACATTTTTTTTCAGTAAGGAGTTTCAGGTTGGAGACAAAAGTGGAAACAGAAATAAACTAAAAAATAAAAATATTTAAGTAATTTCAGTTTGCAATATCTACTGTATGGGAATGTCCACTCGTTTTGTTTTTAATGTCACGTTATTGCAAAAACGTCATCTTTGCATTAAAGGATGTGAAGACTCGCGCAAAAAGAAACGTCTGATGCCCGTAATCTGACCTAGTTTCGAATGAGGTGTAACAGAAGTGTAAGACACCACCATGGATCCCGGAAAATACACACACAGCTTGCTACCGTCGGTAATTAAACACTAGTGTACAGTCAGTACTGTACATACAGCTGCCGTCAATAACCAAAGCACAGTGTACAAACAATACAGCGATGGACATCTCAGGTCCAGCTAAAGATAACAAGGTATCACGTTTCATTACTGTCTGCATTTTGTAGCGACAAGAGAAAAACTTCACTTGCAAACAACGGAAAGTTAACTTTGTCACGGGGCGGCACCCGGTTTGGGGCGAGTCTTCATTGCCTTTAATATGTCATATACTTTGCAAGCTTGGGTCTTTGTCTTAGCTATTAAATCACCACTGAGCAGTGTCTTCGTTCAATGTAATCAGGGTGCACTCAAAAAGGGTATTAAGATAAAGATTACCATATACTGTCAACTGAGGACTTCCTTAAACATGATGCATTACATGATGCACTGAAACTATTCATAAGGAAGTATTGATAAGGAAGAATTGATAAGGAAGAATTGCTTCTGGCAATTAGAGCGTTTATGAAAGGGATACCTTTTTTTTCTTTTCTGCACACGTTGGTGCTGGTTTAATGATATTTATATAGTAACATGTATGGACTGTTACGGTACTATAGTGCTGATAACTGAAGCCATTTGAAGGTGTTATACTTCTGCAGAAATGGGGTCATGTATTGGTTTTGATGATAATCATAACCTATGCATTCATGATGGCGTGTGTGCGTGTGCGTGTGCGTGTGTGTGTGTGAGTGCGTTTGTGACGCCCAGCTTGTAAAGACGATATCTCAAGAAGGGAAGGTCAGATAAATTTCATATTTAGTGTGTAGAAGTACCACATTGAGTACAAGAAGGTCATTTGGGGTCACCAGGGGTCAAATTGTGAAAACCTTGAAACACGATATCTCAAGAAGGTAATCTTGGGCTGACCTCTAATTTAGTGTGTGATAGTACCACATTGAGTTAAAGAAGCCTATTGTTTTTTGGGGAGGTCAAAAGTCATTTGGGGTCATCAGAGGTCAAATCGTGAAACCCTTGTAAATATGTACACCCTCACTATACATTACGTCAGATTCATGAAGAAAACTGCTCATGTTACATCATCGAAACCACAATGCATTTTGGCATTCTGGTTTTGATGAATGTTAGACTACTGTTACATGAAGTAAGATGCTTAATATGTGTAAGATGCAATGTTGTTGTAAACTGAAGATATCTGTAATTATTTTGGTTTCTTTCTTTCTTTTGTTTGTTCGTTCGTCCTTTCTGTCTTTCTTTCTTTCTTTCTTTCTGACTTTTGTGTTTTTTTCTTTCTTTCGTTTTGTAGTAAAACAAGCGGTGTTCATCTTTGGTACTCTGCTGAGGTCATCACTAGAGATTACCCGGGAGATGAAGAAGAGATTGATGACGGTCTCCATGTTGCAACAGGAATACTTAATGAAGTGAGTTCTTCAGAAAGCCAATTTGTATCTCACTTAGCTGCTGCAAATTGGCCTGTAACTCAGGCAGTAGTTCAGAAACATCCTCTGTTAACAAATCATTGTAATAGCTCTAAAAAGTATGCTAAATAAATGGAAGATTGCCTACATACAAACATTCACACAGATCTCCCAACATCATGGTATTAACTCCAATAAATACCGCAGGGGTGTAAAATGTTGATTTTTCAAAGCATGACACTGTTTAAATGACATAAGGGCACATCTTACCTACAAAAAAAATGGAAAAAGGGTACTTTTTTATTGCAGGTAACGGCCAATTATAATTTATCAAACGGTGCACTTCTCACAAATCTGGGGGCTTCTGCCCCCTTGACTCCGCTGACCCTACACACAGATGTCTGTAACACCCCCTCCCCCCACCCACCCAACCCACCGCACCACACTGATATTTCTTGTATACAAGCCATTATACAAATATTCCTCCCGCCCCCCCTCACGTCTCCCACCGTACTCCTACTAGCACCTGTCTAGTAGACACTAAATTGCACGTTCAAATCCGGTTTATTTCTCTGGTACGCATCTGTGGTTTAATTGACCTCTAGTGACCTCTACAGGTTAAATACATACATACATCTTTCTTTTCCATTTTTGAATAAACCCCCCCTCCCCCCTACGTCTCCCACTCTACTCCTACTAGCACCTGTCTGGTAGACACTAAATGTAGTTCAAGTCCGGTTTATTTCTCTCGTACGCATCTGTGGTTTAATTGACCTCTAGTAAATACATACATACATACATCTTTCTTTTCCATTTTTGAATAAACCCCCCATGTCTCCCACCCTGCTCCTACTAGCACCTGTCTGGTAGACACTAAATTGTACATTCAAATTTGGTTCATTTCTCTTGTATGTGGTTTAATTGACCTCTAGTGACCTCTACAGGTTAAATACATAGATACATCTTTCTTTACCATTTGTGAATAAACCCCCCCCCCCCTACGTCTACCACCCAACTCCTACTAGCACCTGTCTGGTAGACACTAAATTGCACGTTCAGATCCGGTTCATTTCCCTCGTACGCATCTGTGGTTTAATTGACCTCTAGTGACCTCTACAGGTTAAATACATCTTTCTTTTCCATTTTTGAATAAAACCGACTACAAAACCTTGTCCTTCTTTTCTCTTACTCTCTCTCGCTATTTATGTCTCTTCTTTCCCATTACAGTATCTACAAGTCTTATTTAATTGGTACTGTAACGGTCCCACACAACCGAGAAGCACCACTTGCTGTATGGACAGCAGACCAAAACCAAACATCACTCAAATATCCTGTTTCCTCTTCTTCCTGGTTTGGTGAGTAATTGGTACAATCTTTTGTTTTATCCTAATTACTGACCGTCTGGTCAATTTGGTGTTTATGTTTCGCTGGCCTTCTTTCTGTGATTAGAACCATGTGTGTTTTTTTTTTTTCATATTGCAGTAATAAACTCTGTGAATTGGCATATTTCCAAAACTAGAATTGGCACAATTTCATGCACTGAAGTAATCTATACACATGCCTATATAAACACATGTCACGGTTGTAAAGCAATTATTTCAATAAAATTTGATAACTGTTTCTGGTATCGTATGGTGCAGTGTATCATACTGTGATTTGTATTATTGCATCGAGTAGGAGTTTCGTATCATATTCACTTTAAGTTAATGCACTTTCATTGTTTAAATGCACTTTATGAGTTCTGCTTGTACTGGGGTGCATTATAGATTGTTGCATTGGATTATGTAGCCATAGCTACTAGAGGAGTGGTTGGATGATCAGTGGTGGGTGGGGGCAAGGGGGGGGGAGAAGTGAGAGTGACGTGGAGAATGCCGTAGACCACATGATAATGTTCAAACACATTTGTATTTATTTATTGCATCGAGTAGGAGTTTCGTCGTATCATGTTCACTTTATGTTATTGCACTTTTATTTTATGCACTTTATGAGTTCTGCTTGTACTGGGGTGCATTAGAGATTGTTGCATTGGATTATGTGGCCATAGATAGTGGTCAGAGGATCAGTGGTGGGTGGTCGGGGGGGGGAGGGGAAGTGAGAGTGAGGTGGAGAATGTCCTAGACCACATGGCAATGTTCAAACACATCTGTATTTATGACAGTTAAACTAAAAGCCCTAGCAACTTGCGCGTACTATGGTTACATTAGAGATTGTTGCATTGGATGATGTAGCCATAGCTACTGGGGGGGGGGTGGTTGGATGACCAGTAGTGGGTGGGCAGAGGGGAGGAGTGGAAGTGAGGTGGAGAATGTCCTAGACCACATCATAATGTTCAAACGCATTTGTATTTATGAAAGTTAAACTAAAAACCCTTGCAACTTGCAGTAATAAACTTTCTCAACACAACAGTAAAATTCTGGATCTTAAGTACTGACAGGTTACAAAAGCAATAAATTGTCTCGGAAATGTCTTTCAACGCATTGAATAGATTATTCACAACGGTATTATTTAAAGATTTGTGACTATGAACTCTCATTAAAAGTTAAGTCGGTTTTTTTTCAGGAATAAGACACAAAGTTGGAATTTCCTTTGTAAATGTTTTTTTTTTTTTTGCTTGTCTTGCACAGCTCAATCGCATCGGCATATTATTACATAGCTATCAAAACACAAAAGACGCCCGCCTCTCAGAGCGAGGATAAAAGCGACAGCGTAGAACCCAACGGCCCCAAGATGGAGGTAGTGGTAGAACCGTCCGATTCCGCAGGCAAAGAGACGGCCGAGACGTTAGCGGCGCTCGAAAATAATTTCAAATTATTTTGGAGTCTGACCAAATTTGGTTTCATCATGGGGTATTTTTACCTGTGTGACAGGTAAGTGTTACTTCTTGGTAAATATTGAGTTTTATAGTGATTTTTTTTTTTTTTTTCATTCAAAATTTTGCTTTATAGTAATTCAAAAAAAGAGGTAAATTCTTACAAAGATGTTCTATGGTTGATTGTTGGAATTTAATGCATATTTATAAGGAAAGTATTAAAAAATATATATATACTTCTGTAAATTTTCAATGATAGCACTCTTGTTATACCCATTACGTCTTCATAATTGCTCAAACAGTTCCATAATTCCTATTGGCAAACACAATCAGAGTTAATATTTAACCCAAACCAGTGTGGGAGCAGATTTCATCGGAGTCTATTTCTTTGTCGAAGGAACACCTGTGCACACACATATTTGACAGTCTTTGCTTTCCAACAGTAATTAACAAACATATACCACACTGCACCATATGTATTGACCGTGCTGCTTTCTCTGTGTATGAAGTACTTGCTTGGCATTGTGATACCCATTAGTTCACGATGTTGTTTGTATTGGTATAGGTCAAAGGTCACTTTTGTTGAACTAATGTCAAAAATCTGTAGAGTTTCTGAAGTACCTAATCTATAGGTGTGACAAGTATAAAGGTTTTGCATGTTTAACAAGTCCATCTGCAGTGTTTGAACGTTACCGTTCAAAGGTGGTGGCTGGTCGGAAATTATCAAAATGTCCTGTTTAAGCAAATTAATGGGCTTTTTTTTCATGCAAACTGATTTGTGCACAAGCCATGGTTTTGTTTGCTCCCAGACTGCAACACTTATTATCTCAATAATGGAACAAGTCATGAAGCTGGGGGTCAGATCAATGTTGCTGTATACATTTTTCCTTCAGATCTTCGACCATTTTGCACCCTTTAAAGAAAAGATTTTAGGTAACTGAAAGAAAAAGGAACTGATATATTACAAAGTTTGCACCGGGAAGAGGAAATTAGGCATCAACCTGATAGATTCACAAAAATTGATTTATTATCCATGAAATGAATGAGCAATAAAACATTTGTATCGGGGAAGAGTAAAGGTCGAGAGGGGGGGTTATGATATCGGGAAGTATTTTAATTGCATTCTCTCTTCTTTTCTAGGACCGATATATTCCCCAGAGTTAACAAACATTTCAACATTTTACACTTTGCTGTCCCTCTCTTGGCTTTCCTGGTATACGGAGTCTGGGACAGAAAGAAAGTCAAACGAGTGAGTCGCCTTCTACGGAAAATGTTTTAATGTCTGTGTTAGCCGACTAATCAATTAGCTCACCACTCAAAACTTTATCAATATCTCTTTTAACAAGCTTTAATGAATGAATTTGTCCTTGTGCCTCTCCTGGTTTATATGACATTTCTAGATACATATTCTCTATATAATAAGATACAAATACAACCACAACGAAATGTGGAGATGATTTATTCAATTGTGCTTGTTGAAACCAATTCTTCCCCTCTCTTTGCCTCCCCGCCCCAACCACCTACTCCACCCCCATTTTTTCTCGAATAGAAAGAAAGTTAAACGAGTGAGTCGCCTTCTACGGAAATGTTGTAATGTCTGTGTTACTGTAGCCGACTAATCAAACTAGCTCACCCACCCAAAACTTTATCAATTTCTCCTTTAACAAGTTTTAATGAATATATTTGTCCTTGTGCCTCTTCTGGATAAATGACATTTCTATACATATTATATCAATCCCGTTTTAATCTTCTCGATAAGTATACAAATACAACCGCAACGAAAAGGTGCAGATGATTTATTCAATTGTGCTTGTTGAAACCAATTCTTTGCTCCCCCCCCCCCCCCCCCCCCAACTCCCCCCCCCCCCCCCCCCCATTTTCATCCTTGGCATGGTTCACACCTGTAGACTTGTAAGCAATCAACCACATAGCAAAATTATCAAAATGCTCAAATGCGCTGAAATTTATTTATATTTTTTTTTTATCATTTTTTAAATTTTTTTTATTGTCATCTTTAATGAGGGTAGTCCTGCTCAGAGGAGCCCTCAATACAAAATATATACAATATAATGCAGTAGAGAAATGGTAAACATCCAAAAGCACAAAAAGGACGGCAAAAAGATAGACAAACAAATATCAGACATCTAAACAAAATATATAAGTTTTCATATTGCGTTTAAAAATATTAACATTTGGCAAGCATTTTAAATTTGGGGGAAGACTGTATTAATGCCATTACGCCATCTGAAAACCTTTCATGAGAATCCTGATTATTTCACACTCTGTTTGTCCTCTATATATTCTGGCAGTCTGTTCTGTTTCCATGGAGATCCTTAACAGGATTCGAACATGTAGAAGAATGGTTGGTGGGTCATAATTTGATGATGAACTAAGTCCCATATGCGTAATAAGCATGTGAATATTTCATATGTGATATTTTGATGCCTTCGTCCAGTTAATACTGTTTTCTCTTGTTCCTATAGCCCGATATACTCAACGTTGAACAAACAACAGAATGGAAAGGTTGGATGCAGCTTATTATACTGGTCTACCACTTTACTGGAGCTAGCAAGGTTTGGCAATTTTTTTACAATTTTTTCCTCAGACAATATGATTTTTTTATTTTTTTTTTCATAAATATTCGATTGCAAAGAAATTGTTGTATATTCCAGTATATTCAGGGCCAATTTTTAAGAGTTTTTTTTTTTTTTCCCTGAATTCTTGGTTGTCCGTACAGCAATTTTGTTTGAATGACAGATTTTACAGAATGTAGGAGAAATGTGTAGGTTTGGTGAATAGAACGACAGCTTTTTGGCCCAGTAAAAGTTTCCAATCGACCAGTATCTCTATCTGAATCGTATATAAACAAGTAGTCCCCCTGGTCGACAACCACCAAACCTGAGTTTGGTCGTTTGAACAGAACTTTGGATTTGGTCGTCTCTAACAATCGGACTACCATGAAAAATAAAAAATTTGCCCTGCTATTCCAGTAACCAGTATAGAATGAATGAACATCAGATTGCACTTGCAAAGTAAGATCGCAGATGACAAGAAAAAGATATATCTTGTCCAAACATCTTCCTTGTTACCATGTTGATTATGAAAATTTCTCATTACTGATGAGATGTTACACACATTTCATACAAATTACACAAATATTTAAACAAAATTTTCACTTAATTATATTTATTTCTTAAAGGGGTATTCCATTGTCTGAAGTTAATTGGTGCTGATTTGTCATCCAAGGGTGCTCGGTTGTTTATAAGAGGTTAAAAGAATATATTTTGATTGATTTCTTTGAATTTATAAACCAATGGATTATTACCATTAAGGCCTACACTGAGGAGGTAACCTCATCATCAATTTAGCCTTAAAGGAGCTTTCCCGAGATCAAGTGTAGTTTAAAGGTGAATATCTTGGAATCCAGAATTGCTAGTAAAGAAACCTTCCAAGCACTTAAGTTTGTCATTTTTTCTTGGACTATAACCATTTCGAGTTAAAAACATTTTGCCTCCAGTCATCCATGTTAAATTCCATTGAATCTGTTGCGCAAGAACCACTGGGTTACCTTAGCACTAGGAGCATCCAAAAGATAAACGCAACACTGCGCAGTTAATATAGGAAATATTGAAGAATGTATCAGTATATGGATTTTATACATTTGTTGAAAGCTGCAAAACATTTTTGCACTTTCATCGTATCGAAGATGTTTCATGTCCAAATGATCTTGTTAGCTTGTTTTTCCTTAACTTTCTCAAGTTTCACAACATACCCTCATGACTTTGTGATGATGAACATTAGTGGCCTAAAGGTCGCACATCATTATCCAATGCATAAAAATAAAAAAAAATAAATAAAAAAAAAAATTAAAAATAACAAAAAATCCAATGCATGATAACGATTCTACCCTGTCGTGACAAGGTTTTACTCAAAATCGCAGCTTTGACTCCAAAGCATTGTGGGAATGTTACATTTTCCTCTCCTGCATATAGAGAATGCTGTAAATGTAATGTAATTCCTCTCACATCTTAATGATGCTAAGAGAAAGGGGAAAGGAAACACAAAAGTTATTAAACTTTTTAAAACTTTTGCTATGAATTGATCATTTGTTGAATCAACCACTCTTTCTTATTTCTTTTTTTATCTTTGTTTAATCTGGAGTTATCTTATTTTCGTTTTTGTTTTGTGGATGGACAGGGACAGTGGAGGGGTGGGGGGGGGGGTGATAGGTGCAGAGAATGACCACTGTTTTCTGTTTTTTTGTTTTATTAGTGCATGTTCATCATATTGGTATTCTGTGTTCATCATTGATGTACAAAACGCCTGTCTGTTCATCATGGACACAGTGAGCATATTTAAGTAGACACTAAAACTGCGTCTGTCACACTTCTGGGGGATTATTTTCTTTCCTTTTAAAATCATTGATGAGGAGGTAACATGTCCATGAGGGGAGTAGTTTCAAGTAGTATGTTTAGCCGAATACAAGCATGTTTATTTGCTGGGTTTCTCATTAATTCGAATGCCTGGGATAATCGCATCTTCTGCGGCACAACTATCCGTTTACATGAATAGTCATTGTTTGCTTCGATAATCAATAACTTTTAACACAAACGATAACAATATGGATTGGAAATGGATAGGCAGACAGTCAGTTGCATTGGAAGGTCAGACTTAGATACATAAATACTCCATTTGGACTAAAAGCCATTGAAACAAAATTATGCACGACACCAGTCGAATTGCATATGGTACTCAAGTATCATAAAACTCATTTCCCTTTTTTGCCATGTTAAAAAAATAAATTTACAAATTTAAAAATTTACAAAATTAAAAAATTTACAAAATTAAAAAATTAAAAAATATTAAAAAATGGATGATAAAGATTAGATATGCCCATGGAACAAATCTATCTTTCATACATGTGACATTTAGAAATTCCAATTTTTGTCAATATTATTCCTTTATTTTTTGGGCAATATCTATTTTGAAATTTTACACAGAACGGATATTTTGTCCTTTGTCTCGACCAAATAATCCCATACAGGGTAATTTAGATTTGCTCGTTCACACGTTGTGGTCATCAGCACTAACATACTAATCTGCATTTCTCACGTTTTGCTTTTCATAGAAAATACCGATCTACATGCAGCTGCGTGACATTGTCGCTGCCTATTTCTTCTTGTCTGGCTTTGGCCAGTTTTTTGTATCGTGGAGCAAAGAAAAGTTTGGCTTATTACGTGTCTGCGAGGTGAGTTCATCTATAGGTCCCCCCTGCCCCCTCCCCCCCTCAGTCGTATTCCCCAGTCCGGCACGATTGTAGTCTGTTCTTTTGTGATGTGGTATACCTCTTGTGTGTCTTACAAGTTGATTAACGACTCATCTTTGAACATATGCCACATACTGCAAATATGTAGCCTAACATACATATATCATACTGTAATAACATTAGGCTTTGCAAGAATTCAGAAATAGTTGTAGAAATTGTTGGGGTTCCAGGATCAGATAATCAATATGTGTATGTTGATATGTACAAGGTACAATGTAAGCAAACCTTATCATAAAGTAGGTTTTCCCAAGAAACACTTGAGGTCTACGGTCAGCCTATCTTCACAGTTGTTTTTATTCAAGATAGGTTTAGTAATGAAGGAAATAGGATGTTGCTATGGGTAAGGGTCACTTCCTCGGCACACACTAATTCCAACCACTGCTGTGTGGTCGTTTTATCTTGACTTTCCCTGATCGTAACTCCAGTCAAATCTTTGACAACTAAAGAAAATACAAGACATAGATCAACTGGTTTGATTTTAGACTATATGCACTGAGGAAAAGCAATCAATAGATTTGACAGTTTCCTATATTCATCCATACTTTGGGGATAGTCAATTATGCAATGATATGGGGAAACTGTGTTTCCCCATGAACAAAATCACAGGTGAATTCTCGTGAATAGTAAACTACTTCGCAAATTGTAATCAGTTCGCTAGAGACATTGAAATCCCAGATGTTAAGTCGTATCATCGTAGAATAAAGGATTCTAGCGTCACTGTTTTGATTCTAGGCACATTTTATGGATGACTAAAATTTAAAGAATAAAATCTAAAGAATAAATCTAAAGATAGGATATCACAAGGAGAATATTAAAAATTAAAGATGACTGGTTTCTACTCCCCTACCAAGGAGGGCTTCCTGACTACTTGAAATTACTCCTTGGCGTTTGTTTATTGGTTTGTTTTTTGTTTATCTGTCGGTTTTATTCGTTTACCAATTGACTACAATTATTTTAGGTGAGCACGTCATAGAGTAGGTGTCTACCCCCCTATCACGGAGAGCGTCCTGACTTCTAAAGATGTATGTTGTATTTACCGATAAGTGTCATGTACCAAGCGATGGCAAGACACCTCTTGAAAATGAATTTCTTTGTCTTTAGTTTAGTGATAGTCAAACACACACAGCCCAGAAGTACTTGAAATAACTCCTTCTTGTTTGTTTGTCTATCTGTTTGTTTATTTGTGTACTACTTTGCTACAATTCTTTTAGAGGTGTAGCACATAGACTGGGGTGTCCTACCAATACACTAAATTAATACTAATTTTCCATTATTAACTTAACAATTGGGTCAAACTAATTTAACTGTCACTGTAAACTGCTAATATCTCACATGTCAGTGGCTAACAAGTAAAACTCACCATTGTACAATCTCTTGTTGTCATTAAACACAACTTCTGACATGGGTGGGTTACTCCAAAATTTGACTGACCATTGCTTCAGTGGTATTGAATATCTATCCACCAATATGCTACAATATGTTGACATGGTTCCAGTGCAGTGGGCCTGTCTGTTATTAACTTGCATTCCAATTGAGTGCAAGGTAACATGATTACTTTGACAATCACTCATTTTTAAAGCAGCATTTTGCGTTTGGTCGCCGTTTTCTATTTTTTTGACATGTCCATCAAGTTTTTTACATATATCAATCACAAAACAGCAAACTTAGATATTAGCCAATTTTTTCCCTGCCAACAACGTTTATTGGCGAGTAATTAAGGATATTTGCAGATAATGAGAAAAGTGTCCACGACAAATTCCACATTTAAAATTAATCGCATACAGTTCCCCCAAACCCACTAGTTTGAATTCAACCAATCAGAGATGCAGGTTTAGTTATGAGCCGTTGCTAAAAATAGATTCAAGACTTATATTATGGGCGAGGTTTATTGGGATCCCAACGGAAATATCTTGGAGAAAAACAAAGTTGCAAACTTTTTGACTTTTATGCCACCATTTGAAATAAGATTTAAATAGATAAGCTAGTTATGTATGTCTTTATGGCATAGTGGAATCAGTGGGGTTGAGAAAAACCATAGAAAAGGACGCAAAATGCTGCTTTAAGACCCGGATCAGTAAATGGCATGACCGATATCTGATAAACCGCATAGCGATATTTGATGGATATATATGCAGTTAAAAGATTATAACAGTCTAGTACAGCTGGTTTTAGGGTAGCCCATGTCGCTATGTCAGAACTGAACTATGTGGTTAACACTGGTATGAACAGGTGCTGCCAATATATCATTACGCGAGAGGCGGGCCGGCTGCCTACGTATTCTTGACAGCGTACGGTCAATACTATTCCTCGTGGGAGAGAGGCATGATGGGAATGCTTAGGTTCTGCACAGTGAGTTGAAAAAAAGAAACGTTTCGATAATATTTAACTGTTCCACGAGGACAAATTTACTCACCAAACTTAAAATGTTTTCTCAATTTTGATTGGTGTGTGTTGAACTTTTCTGTGGTAACCAAGAGAAACAAAATTTTTAATAGGCAACATCAGGTTGAATTTAGTGTAACTAACAGTAATTGGGAAAGTGGAATATGTTACAGATATTGTAAATGAGTATATGGATAGGTTGATGAGATAAATATCAATATGTTAAAATGGTCACCACAAATGAGGAATTGTTGTTACTTTTAAACACCTTTTTTTTCTTCTTCTTTTTTTTCTTTTTTTTTTTATCTTGCATGATTTGATCATAAAATAAACTATGTCTGTATAGCTATTTGTATGGCCAAATATAGGAATTCTTCAAAGTTGGTAATATTTGATGAATGCATCTGGCAAAAGCAAAGAGGGAATGATGTCATCATGGCTATCATTCATTTATCCAAAGAGAGACTGCAAACTATGTGCATATTGATGTAATTAATAGATACAGAGAACATGCACAGCCTAAGGCCAACATTTCAAATTTTAAGGATAAATCAACAACAAAAAATATTAAGAGAAAAGAGCTATTGAATAGTATCTGCCATAATGACATCACAGATCACCCACTGTGATCCACTTCTTGGGGGTAAGGGAGGGTTACTCTGGTGGGTCAGAAACTCAGAATACGTTACTTTCGATCAATGATACATAGAGTGAGAGACAAGATATCGCAAAGAGATTTTCAGTTAACACTGTGGAATATTTTTCCCATTCAGAATGGTTATATTTGCCTGCCATGTTACCAGAGTATCCCTTTAACTTATTCGACTTGACTGAACAAAAAGTCTGGATTTGATGAATTTCATAATTTTAGAGAAAGTTTCACCCTGAGACGATTGTGACACAAGACCTGTTTTCAAATGTATTAACGCTTCACCTTTCATCTTTCGGTCATTTTAGGTCGTTTTCAGATATAATTTCTTTGTCTTCTTCCTGTGCCTCGTCATGGACCGCCAGTATCAACTTTACTACTTTGTGCCTTTGATTACTTTCTGGTATTTTGTCATTTACATCACCATGGCGATGATCCCCAGAGCAACGAAAGCCAAAGCCGAAGGTAGGAACATCCCATCAAGGCTTATTCACACCATTATGCTAACAATCTTTAATTCGTTAACTTTTCGAAGTTTGAATTTTGCATGTCTATGATATTCAGTATTGAAAAGAAAATTTAAACTGCATACGATTTTTTGAAATTGAAGAGAGTAACCCCTTTCCAATTCTCCCCTCTCATGAAGGGTTACCCCTTCTCCCTCCCATGAAGGGTTACCCAACTATCCTGTAATTATTCCTCAATCTAGTCTTGTAGTAGTTTTTGATATTGAACCTTGGTGAAAAATTTAAAAAAACAAATACGTCGGGTGTTTATTAATGTGTAAAAGTAAGTTGGGCTGACGTTTCGATCCTAGCAGGATCTTCTTCAAATGCCAAATGACAAGTAACAGTAACAGAAGGGACAAAAACACGCACAGAATACAGACAGGTAAATGAGCATGGTGAACACAAAGAGATAGATGTGAAAGTTTATTCCCTACCCTTTTCCCTTAATCCTCTCCTTGTCCCTCCACTGTTTATCTCCCACCTCTCCTCTTCTCCTGTTGGTTTCTTTCTTTCTTCTCTCCATCCCTTGTCTTCTAGTCCCCTCACATCTATCTCTTTGTGTTCACCATGCTCAACTTACTTTTACACATTCTCCTACACAGGCTCTCTAGTGGATAAGCAGTTTGCTAACAGTTTTATTTTATTTAGGTGTTTATTAAGTAAGAATAGCTTGTTGTGGATACCAATTTCCATCTAAGATAACGAAACTTGTTCTGCTTTTTATTTAATTGCAGACGTGCAAAAAAAAATAAAGACTGGTATATTTGTTATTAGAATTAGATCTGAATCGAACACAGAAATCGGAGCTCAACACTGTGGCCCAAAATCAACATCTCTCGTGTGAAACTCAAGTTTGTTTCCGATTTTTTTCGGAGATTTCATTCCAGATAAGAGATCAGCGTTGAAACGAGAGTACAAATATCTACTTAAAATATTTCTGAGATGGAGAAAGTTTTTCCTTGTTGAATCGGTTAAGATATCAGTAGACTATCGTATGAAAGGTAATTTAAGGGTGTAGTTATAGGTCTCCTATGATGTAGTATTTGAATATACAGCTGTAGTCTTCATTTAATGAAGGTGGTTTGTTTTCTCGACAGAGGATATTAAATATTACTACATAATGATTGTCAAGCTGGTCGTCCTAATGGCTGTCATCTTCGTTCTTGCATTCTCAAGGGTAAGTCTGCCTCTTCCTTTCATCAAAATAATCAGCTGTGACTTTTAATAATGATTATGTAATTAATTTTAATTAACTGAATGTAATTAATGATGACCTTTAATAATGACAGTTTGTAACCCAACTTCCAAAAAGAAAACAGAAGGAAACCGTATCACAATTGACTTTTAACTCTGTTTGTGTACCATTGGTAGTGCTGAGGACCTTCTCCACGTTTCAGTTTGCTTAGGCGTCTAAGTCCCAACCTATCTAGTTAAATTCTCCATGTTTCAGTTTGTTCGCTTAGGCGCCTCAGTCACAACCTGTCTACTTAAATTCGCTTTGGCGCCTAAGTCATAACTTGTCGATATTAATTCTACACGTTTGCTTTAGCGGCAAAGTCACAACTTGTCTAGTTTAATTCTCCACGTTTCTGTTCACTTTAGCGCTTAAGTGATAATGTGAGTTTAATTCTACACGTTTCTGTTTGCTTTAGGCGCCAAAGTCACAACTTGTCTAGTTTAATTCTTTTTTCTTTCCCTTCTTCCATGTCTCCTTATGTTCTTTTCTAAGTTATATCAACAATACAATCATCAGTTTGTTGTTTGTATCATTAGAAAAAATGTTCTAACCAGTCTTCCAAACATGGCTATGAGGATATAAAAGAGAGAAAAAACTAAAACCTGTTCCACTCTGGATGCTAGAGCAATGTTCTGTACGGGGTACATGAATTTATTCTTTTCTTTCATAATAATGATGATAATAATAATAAAGGATTAATACTGTGATTAATGCACCCACATATGCTCCACTCAGGTTGCTAGAGCAATGTTCTGTACGGGGTACATGAATTTATTCTTTTCTTTCATAATAATGATGATAATAATAATAAAGATTAATACTGTGATTAATGCACCCACATACCCTCCACTCTGGTTACTAGAGCAATGTTCTGTACAGGGTACATGAATTTAATATTCTTTTCTTTCGTAATAGTGATAATAATAACAAAGGATTAAATAGTGTAATTTTAATGCTCCTACATAACCTCCACTCCGGATGCTAGAGCAATGTTCTGTATGGGGTACATGACTTTATTCTTTTCTTTCATAATAATGATGATAATAATAAAGGATTAATAATGTGATTGTGATGTGCACATACCAACTCTGTAGAGCATTGGAGGTGGCTAACTACAGGCATGTAGCCAGGAGTTGAATAGCCCCCCAAAAACAGGTGTAAACAGTTTCATTGGTCGAGTTTGATGCTAAATCCCGTAAGGTGTCAACCTTCAACTGGTATCTCTCTCTAAGAAATATAACCTTCCAGAAACTTAACACGTCTCTGGTACAATTCGGGTGGACTTTATTGTCATCATCACTCAAGGACTGCGACAACATTCATCCATCTCACCGCCGTGAGAAAGAATATACTTTTGATATCTAGAGATCAAATACCTCCTGTATCACCTCCTGTTGTCAATTCTTAGCCGGTCGTTGTCGCTGCGTTGATAACATCCAACACCCTCGCTCTGTTTGATAAACATTCACCCTGATGTGAAACAACTTCCTGAGAACACAGGCAAACAAGCAAATAGAGCAATGGTGTAATTTGATTCCTTCCTGTATCTCATATACGTGTGAAAAAAATCAAGTTAGTCGATACTGAAACCTGTTTAAGGATGGAATTCTAGGTTTTTAGGACAGAAATCTAGGACAGAATTTAGGACAGAATTCTAGTCTTGATAAGTCGAAGTCCAAAATAAAAGAAAAAAATTTAGTGTTATGAATGTTTCCATAGCGATTCCAGTTTTCAACATATTCACATTTAAAAATTTGCTAAATCTCTGAAACGCTCATTTTAAGGCTAAATTGATGATAAGGTCATCCCCTCAGTACAGGCCTTAATGTTAAGATTATTTTGTTTTATAAAATGCTAATAACTCAATGTTCTGTTAAGAACTTCATATAAACATCCTAGTGCGTTGGAATGACATGCAACATCGTTTGTCCTTGTCAAATTTGAACACTTTGTAAACATGTCATTTGAGGCCATTAAAGTCCCATATTTTCCCATTTGAGATTTGTGTTATGTCTGTGGAACTGACCTACGGTAGCATACGCCTATTAAAAGCCCCATTGACTTACACACTAAATCACAAAAGTAATGTGGTCTCTAAGTCTAGATAGAAGTTTTCACTAGCTAAACGCTACCCATCACCGGATAGCTGACAAGTTGGCCTTTCATGGCATCATCAATTTTCTGTATCATGACCATGTAGATTTTTTGCTATCCGAGCCGGAAATTTTCGTCACTTGTAAACAAACCTCTTCACTTAGTGGTAAACAATTTTCCTACGCTGCTCCTGGGAGGCCTAAAGGGGTCTAAAATTGCCTCAATTTACCCAATTTTCTCACCACATGTACTTCCATTCATGCTCTGCAACATTCAAAAAACTAGATCATGATTGATATCAGGTCAAAAAGATGAGCTCCTGCTGCTTTTTGGCACTTTTCCTGAAACAGGAGAACAATCGAGCGGATGGATATAGACTCTAATAGGAGTATGCCACCCTAAGGTTTGCTGGTTTGGGTCCTGGCCAGAACATTATGTTGTGTCCTTGGGCAAGGCACTTTATCTCCATTGCCTCTCTTCACCCAGGGGTATAAATGGGGACCTGTGAGATAAACTGTCAGTTGGGCGCTGTTTAGCTGCTGCCATGTGGAGGGATTGTCTCTATGTTTGACAGGTTATCGTTGACCAGGGTAATATTGTGATGCGCCTTGAGCAATGTTATCGGTGTGGATATATCTGCGCTTGATAAAGCTTCAATATTATTAGTATTATTATTATTATTAGTTTTTATGCTCTTCTCAAAACGTCCTGCTTAAGATCTTCACTTGATTGTGTGAGAAGGATGTAAGTTTTATGATTAGAAGTTAAACCACTTTTGACTCTTATTTCAATACTTCTCTTCTCTTTCTTTTCCGTTTCGCTTGCAGACACTCTTTGACCTCATTTTTGATATTCCGCCGACAAACGAGTTATTCCGGTGGCCCGGTACAAATTTATACGAATGGTGGTTTAGATGGCAGCTTGACAGATATGTAAGATGTACATTTGTTCTCATTCAAGCAACTCACTTGCAATTACCATACGAGTGCAATATTCCTTGGTAGTCTTCAGTGATACACTCTACTGCAGCCCTTGCGAAAATTAAGTCTGAAAAGCATCACAGTATATTTGGAGATGGGTGGGGGGGGTGGGCGTTGATGGCACATAGAAGTAAACTTGAAGGACAGGATGGTCAAATTTTCATATTCAAAGGGCACCAATGATACAAAGTCCTGTTTAAGTTGTACAACTTGTTCACAACACAGAGTTTTAAAGAAAAATATACAAATAGAAATAATATTAGATGGGAAAGCTGTTTTCATGATAAATGAGGGGGGTGTTGCTTGTCTGATGTCTCACATTTGCCTAGAATAGAGCCAAAACCTCTTTAAATAATGGGGAAAATATTTCAATATTTTGTAATAAGTGAGCAGAAAGAGTATGGTGACATAAAATGATAAGTCATTGCAGTATTCTTTCCCTTCAGTAGGGTCAATTTTGAGGGATGCAGATTTATTTTTAAAAAATATTAAAAAGTGAAGGCCACCAAGAGTTTTTATCAAGCTCTGCAATGCATACATGGGAATTATCACGTTTTCTTGTTGTTAAAAAATTTATTGGATAGGTATGATGTTCTTATAATCACAGCATCCCTCCAAATCCTCCCCCCC
>KN889459.1:0-30371 GCA_000934455.1 Apostichopus parvimensis | reverse complement strand
TATGTAACTACAGTGTTATTATTGAAAGTCAATATATTACTGTAATAGAAAATAGATAATATGTAACTACAGTGTTATTATTGAAAGTCAAGACATTGCTGTAATAGGAAATAGATAATACTACAGTGTTATTATTGAAAGTCGATATAATATTGTAACAGGAATTAGATAATATGTAGCTACAGTGTTATTATTGAAAGTCAAGACATTGCTGTAATAGGAAATAGATAATATGTAGTTACAGTGTTATTATTG
This sequence comes from Apostichopus parvimensis, assembly GCA_000934455.1. Taxonomy (NCBI): domain Eukaryota; kingdom Metazoa; phylum Echinodermata; class Holothuroidea; order Aspidochirotida; family Stichopodidae; genus Apostichopus; species Apostichopus parvimensis. The sequence goes on along the minus strand of KN889459.1, from coordinate 30,116 downwards.
AAAGTCAATGTATTACTGTAATAGGAAATAGATAATATGTAGCTACAGTGCTATTATTGAAAGTCAATATATTAATGTAACAGGAAATAGATCATTTGTAGCTACAGTGTTATTATTGAAAGTCAATGTATTACTGTAATAGGAAATAGATAATATGTAGCTACAGTGTTATTATTGAAAGTCAAGACATTGCTGTAATAGGACGTAGATCATTGACTAAGCTTTCCTTTCCTTACATTTCTATCAAATTATCTATTACTTATCTTCAATCTGTTGTGGCCTGCTCGAGAGTTTGATGAGAATAAACAAAATCAGAAATATACCATCAATTATTTTACAGGTTTGCGTTCAGTTAATCTTTATTTCAGATCTAGTATGTTAGAATAAAATGACATCAGTTTACCTGTACCCTCACAACAACTGCACCATCCTCCTCCCCCTACTGTGAGTTTTGTGGTTATATCTTAATAACACTAGCTTCCTTACCTGGTACTACAGCACCTGCTGATGGTGGTCTTGTCCTTCACTTTCCTTACCCAATCGGTTAGAAGAAAAAATGACATCATTGCATGGTTTATCATAATGACTAGTCACATACTATTGATGTGATATTGTCAAAGCTGGAATGAATAACCAGAATATCTAAGCTACTCAATAATTCCTTGCAAGATTTTATATGAGACAATTGTGCACGCAAGGTTTCTTTGCAGTTTAAAAACTTACATCTTCATCATTCACAAGTACGATGTTCATGAAAAATTTTCATGCGGAGTTCTTCTTGCTATTACCAAAATGTTCATACTTTTGACCTATGGTGACCTCAAATGACCTTTTGACCTCTGAAAAAATTGAAACGGATTCTTGCACTCGTAAAGGTAGATGGACGTACTGAGTTTGAAGTTCACGCAGGCTTTGGTGACATCCATACAGAATTCAGACAGTGGTGTGTTAACCAATTAATATTATGCATACAGAAAATACACTAATCAACATAACATGTTGTAGGTTTTGAGTTGTTAGGTTAGAAACCGATCTCATAAATGGTACCGTATTTTTTACATTACAAACCTGCCTTTTGGAGTCCATCTTTGTACCTTGCGTAAGACCTTACATTGTTTACCTCGTTGTATTAAACAAGACAACTTGTATATGGACCTGCAATTACGAAGATTACAAATCTGCATTATGGACATCAAAGCCATCTATATACCTGCATACTTCCTGTCACATTGTGACAGGTATTAAACAATACATATAGGTAATACATAAGGTAATACATAAGGTATAACATAAGGTATTACATAAGGTATTATATAAGGTATTATATAAGGTATTACATAAGGTATTAAACAATACATATAAGTATGTTTTTCTGTCTTTCAAAAATTCATGCAATTTGAAAATGAGGTCAAGTCAACTATCCCCAATTATCATGACTTTTGTTTACATGAGAATTAACCCTAATCATTAAATCTTTGTATCAAAACCTTACAAAATTAAAAAACTAGGTTAATCAACTACTACTCTTTTGAAATTGTAAAAAGTTGTTATAAGCTTTCTCTACAAGTAGGATTACTACTTCTCCCAAATAATTCTCTGAACTTGAGCTTCATGACATATCTTTATAGTCCTCCGAAAAATTTATCTTAGCTTAATGAGTTTATTTTCACCAAAAAAACTACTTTCCTTATACGCTTCTATCTGGTGCTCTACATGGAGGACTTGGAGAGTAATCTCTCATTTAACATTTGGCAGACTTAGCCGTCTTAAGTACTGAATTGTCTTTGAGCTGCTAAAAGTTTGTTTCAAGACTGCAACTTCCTGAGAATCGGTCTTTCGTTCTAAACTGTCGGTAAGGAAGCTCCGTATTGCCTTTCTGCCTTCATTCTACCGGCTTCGATGGAATCCTTCGCCCAATCAGAGGTCACTACGTGAAACTTGGTCCTACGGGTCCTGCCAATATTCCTGTACTCTGGTACCCTGGACAGGTCCCTGGTGGAGGGGGACAAAATGAAGAGTTTATGAACTGATGGACTGGGAAAACCGCAAAAAAAAAATTAATATAAATTGATCGTAGTCGCCAGATTTTAAAAAGTGGTGTCATCTACCTCTCCTGTAAGTATTCCAAATTTCCCAAATTTTGGACAGTTACAGGCCTGGCTGCACCTGGTCCGTTATTCCTCTGAATTTAGGGTCTGACACTGAAGGAAACTAACTACCCCTCCCCACTGAAATATGGCATATCCCTCGGATGAAATAAAGTAACGTTTATATCAAATTTCGTTTCATAGCTAGAACATTTATCATTTTACTTACACAGACATAAAGAGAAATTATTGAAATAAGACACTTTACACTCTTACCTAGAATCCAACACTACATGGGTAACATCATCTGCTAGTGTTGCCACGGTCACTGCTCCGTAAAACCTCATCTCCAAGGCGACCAAATCTAGCGAACAATCTTTGATTTTCTGGTGGATTTGGACAAAAAACGTTACTTTTTTAGAGAAAGTTTCTCCGCTGTTTTAAGTATTATTACAATGTTGTCTGAACTACCTTAAAAATCCTGGCAATTTTTTCTTCCGTAAATTCCACCAGTGAGGTAGAAAAAAGAGGAAACATATCCGGGAAAATACGGACATATGGTAACCGTAATCCAAGCTGTATCACTTGAGAACGGATACTATTTTCTGAGCACATCTACGACTGTCTCAATATCGCATGTTCGTAATACATTACAAATTGAGGAAATAGTAACCAACTGCATTTTATCTGTACATGCTCTGTTGTTGATACAATGCTAATAAAGTATTTTTACAGGAATATTTAAAAAAAAATTGTATCAAAAAAAACAAGCAATGAACATTTCCACCTGACCAGAAGAGTTTATGCTCTCATCAATTATTTTGCCATAAAATAAACATTTCAAAATATTACATAATTTAGAGGAAAACATTTGAAATATTAAATGCAAATAAGAAATATTGCTTCATGTCAAAAAAGTTTCTATAAAGTGACTATCAGATGCTAACTCGAAAAATCCACCAATCTTTTTCCTTCCCAGAATTATTTTAAATCTTTGCAAAGAAAACCTGGATGTAAAAATTGTTACGACTTACTGTGGACTGATCACCGATAACAAGACAAGAATCCATGTAGACCTTACACAGTCTGAACAATCCCAGCGGCGATTCTTGGGGAAAGTATTTCATCTCCAGTTCGGCCATTGCTTCCGCAGTCACTTCTTCATTATTCTGTTTGAGAAACAAATTTACCATAGGGAAGCAAAGAAACAGTGCTCCTATTTCTCTATAAACTAAAGTGCTCCTTTTTCGATATTAATGAAAAGTACCCTTTTTTCCCATGTTTGTATCATAATAAATGGTTCCCTTGCTGGTGAGATTATGACGTTTGTGTTGGTAAAATAGGATCACACCATGTTGCTTTGAACCTTAAATATAAGTGTGGGAGTGTTAGCTCAGTGGTTAACGCCGGTGCCTTCCAATCATAAGGTCCCCGGTTCGAGTCACTCCAAGATTAATGTATGTCGTAAAGTTACAGAGTTGTTGACAATTGACAATTCATAATCATGGACGTAAATTATGAATGTAAGAGACTGACTTCAGTCAGCTTGCGGCTTTGATAAGCCAATGAGGCTTCTTCGCGAGTTCCTGCTTGCAGGAGGATCTAAAAATACATAATTATCAACTGAAAGGAGAAGTCCTACCAGTGGAAATTGCACACACTGAATACTTCTTTGAAGAAATTATTACATACATAAGCTAGTGAATCCTCTTTGTACAACACAAACTAAAAAAATATACCTCCTTATAACTTAGATTTTGACTTCACAACCTCAACTTGCATTTTTAGATAGCTATAATCTAGCTTCTCTTAATTTTACTTGGAAAAAAAAGCAAACTTACCCCTGAGTCATCAACTTTTTGGAATACTTCTTTCAGTTTCTCTGTGTCGACATCTTGGGTAAAACTGTCCCCGTACCGGTCAAAGTCCTCCGCAAATTTGGCCTTGGTGTCAGGGGACGTGTGTATCATGTGAGCTGGTAGCCATGGCATATACCTCTCATTTTCCTGCGGACAAAAATCACAGAATAACAGCGAACAATTAGCTTATTAGAGTAACATTATTGCAACATTGCGATGCGTCTTGATATGAGAAATTTGATGGGGGGGGGGGGGATTATAGGATAAACTAACCAATCCATATTTGAACTGGAAGGTCACAAAAACCAAGTTTTACAAATTTTACAGCATGGCTATTATGATAGTTTAGCTCTCCTTCATACTAATAAAACTTGTCAAGCCTTGGTTTCTTACAAATTTATTCAGTAGTTTACATACGTTTGGTCATTTCTATTAATTGATATTAAATGAATTAGTCTAGTCAGGTCTAGCATAGTCTAGCATAGGTTTGGTTGCCTAGTAGAGTTTAGTCTAGCATACTCTAGTCTAGCATAGGCTAGCCTAGTAGAGTCTCACATCCTCTAGGCTGCGCATCATCTGGCAGTCTAGTCTAGCATAGTCTAGTCTAGTAAAGTCTAGTCTATCATAGTTTAGGCTAGCATAGCCTAGTCGAGTTTAGTCTAGCATACTCTAGTCTAGCATAGGCTAGGCTAGCCTAGTAGAGTCTTGCATCGACTAGGCTAGCATCATCAAGCATAGTCTAGTCTAGTAGAGTCTAGTGTAGTCTATCATAGGATAGGCCAGCATAGTATAGTCAAGTCTGATCTGGTATATTCTAGTGTAGCATAGGCTAGTCTAGTCTAACATAGCATAGGCTAGTCAAGTAGAGTCTAGTGTAGTGTAGCGAATACCAATGGTTAGGGAGCAATACCAATCTATGGATCTATGGATCGCATCAGCTATATGTCAAGCATTCACTTTTTCAATGAGTAAAATAACTAGCTATGATTCTTATTTGTTCTTATAGTAAAATTTTGCAAAGATCAATACTTAATTTTGTTCATAGAATGCAATTTCCAGATATGTATTTTTCTGGACAAACATGAGTCTTTTTCAAGGAGAGGTTGTTTTCATATCAGAACAAGTTAAAAGCATGACAACATGAATAGTGCGCTGTAAACTAAGCAGTAGAGTCAAAAATGAAATTGTTTTAATAACAGATTTACATTCACACCTTGCATTCCAGTAACCAAGAGGCTTTTACCACATCATAAACATCAGACCTGCAAAATGAAAAATCAAGGTTCAAAGATTTATTAATCAAAGAAAGAGATTACAGATGTTTATTATGTTTTCTGATTTCTTGATAATACCTTAAGATGTCTTTAAGCACAATTGAGTTCAAAATGAAGAGTGACTTTTATTGCAAAATCATCTTCATTATTTCTTGCAAGTTAAAATGTTTTAGTGCCAGGGAAAATATTGGAGATTGCCAACATTTCTTTTGATGTAACCTTAGAGGTAAACAGGGTTATGGAAGTACTATCAGTTACATATTTTATCAACCTTATCCTTTCTTATCCTAAATTATTACTTGTTCAGACAATTTCAATGTCCCCTCATGAGGAAGAGGAACTTTTATTGCAAAATCAACTTTATTATTTCTTTTCAGTTGAAACGTTATAGTGCCGGGAAAATATTTGAGATTGCCAACGTTCTTTTGATGTAACCTTAGAGGTAAACAGGGTAAAGGATGTACTATTCTTTACATATTTTATCAACTTTATCCTTTCCAATCCTAAGTTATTACTTGTTCAGACAATTTCAATGTCCTCTCATTCCCCCCTCATGCCCCCCTCTCCCCCCCCCCCTACATCAAGCCCAGGAACCTCTCTCATTCACAGGTATATTTCTTACTTGATAACATTTCGTAGCTTCAAACTAAATTTGTCAGCTAAGACACAGATGGTTTCTTGACCGGGATTTTGGACGATCTGACCTCCGAGTTCGATCACGATCTTCTCCAACTCCGATTTGGTCTTCCCGGGAGGTCCGTTGACCACACAGATTTCTTTATCGGCAAGAATCTCTGAGACCTAAAACGAAAATAGGCGACTACAGTCAGTGAGTAATGATGAGGTTAATACACAAAAAAAACATATTCAGCTGCTCAGTAACCTGGTTGTTTTCTGTATAATTTCTCTCAACAACAAATTAATTATCTTTGTTAAGTTTGTTTGGTATTAATTAAACATGACAAATGCAAAAACTCTTGAGAAACTTTGTTGCCTTTTGAGAAAATCACCAAAAATTTAGCTTAGACCTACCATACTTACATCACACAGGTAACTAGGCCTAGCCTACTTTGCAAATAAGAATCTGGAGTGATGTAATTATTTGTTATAAGACTGCTGACCCTTCTGAATCAGGAGTAAAATCTTCATTGACTTCGCATGAAACCATTGCTCAAGTCACTTGGGTCTTGTGGGAAGAATTATTATAGGGTTCTGCAGTCTCAGTAATGAGTGCAAACCAACTTTGTTAAATACTTACTGCAGTAAATACTAAATTAACATTTCCTGGTGGAATTAGCTGCTATATGGAATAAATATTCTGATGATATTTATGCTAGGGAAAAGAAAACAATCTTTAGTACTTCATCCAAAATTAACAGAGCACTTATTAAGGAACAGACCTATGTCAAAATCTATAATCAAACTCATATCAAAATTTATAAACGGGAGAGGACGATACCTTCTGCACTTCAGACGAATCGACGCCACGGAAACGTGCCGCCACGGCAACTGGTCTGTTGGCCCTGGATACGACCCTTTTCTTCTTTGGACTTTCATCTCCGTCGTCATTCATCCCGGCATGTCGGGCAGCAAGTTTGCCTTGTGATGCCTGGGAGGAATAGGGTAGGTGAATCCATATTTATGAACATAACTCCCGACTAAATTATGAAATATTTATTGTGGTTATAGAGTCAAGTCTGTCAAAATTCCATTTCAGCTACAGGTTAGCACCTTACACAGTAGATGAATCTACAACTTAATTTCAAACAAACTAGTACAGGAGAGGGTTTTTTTATTTGGGGGGGAGGACTGATCTATCTGAAATTTAATAATAAATTGCCTTTTTGGGGTTTTCAAAGAGTGAGCAGGCAAACATAGCAGCCGCCCCCCCCCCCTTAAGCATATTTTTTTTGTATGTTTTTATGATATGATATCGCTAGTAATTTCAAAGGAGAAAATGCTAAGATGCAACTTAAAAGGCCTGGGAAGTGCCATTTCCAGCGATCTGGGAGGCATTTTCAGCCAAAATTTTCTTGTACGCTTTGCGCCAATTTTGCAATGCCGTATCTACGGCTCTGATAGTTTGCCTACAGTTTCGCCCCTCCCTTGGCAAATTCCTCGCTACGCGACTGAAACATGGGTTGCATCAATTATCACATCTGAAAAAGAACCAATCATTGCCTTCCTTCCTGTCTCCAATAATCATTATCTTAATCATTATCTTATTTAACTTCTTTTCATCTTATTCATCTTTTACATCTTATTTATCTTATTCATTATCTTAAAGCAGAACATAGAACATAGAATATCACACCATACAACTCTGTCCCTGAAGTTTGGAATCATTTTAAAATCCAACTTTCATTTCAATACACTCTGATTTCTTCTCTTTTTCTTGGGGGGGAGGGGAGGGGGGCTCTGATATTCTCACCTCTCTGAGGTTGTCCAGTTCGTCTGTGGTCATGCACTGGTGCCACTCTTTATCGTCGCGGACCTTCTCCAGGCGAGGAAACCGCAACGTACAACCGGTCTTGTACGCGTTAGACGAGTTGATTTCTGCGGCTTTGATCTGGACGATGAAGGACTTTGATGGATCAAGGTAAAGTTCTGGCTTTTCCTGACAGAAAGCGAAACATATGTAAAAATTATTTAAAATATATTTAATTATTTACATATATGCAAAATATTAAAATAGTATAGACATAGGCCAAAGTATGAAAACATTCACAATTAAATGCTTAGGCAAATATATTAAAATAATTTATAGCAAATACATAGGCCAATTTTTAAAAAGAAAAAATTCATCAGTAAATAAAAATATTGATAAACATCTAGACAAAATATTAAAATCATAAGTTCATATTAAATACATTGGCAAATGTATTAAAACTATTCATAGGTAAATACATAGGCAATTGCATTAATCATAAGTAAAATACAAATATTAAAACACATAGGCAAAGTATTCAATCATCCCTAAAAAAATGCATAGACGAAAGAATAAAAATATTCAAACCTAAATACATAGGAAAAAGCAATATTTCAAATGTTCTGAAGTAAATACAGTTTTAATTATAGAAGAGGGCAGGGTTTAGTTTCTGAGTTTTGCAAAGTTCATCGGCATCGGTCCCCAAGTATGCCCGAGTCAAACAATATCAGCCAGTTGTGCTTTAACTTCAACAGATGTTTGTCTCCATATCTTATGAAGTTTTTCCTTAGCTGAGGCATTTTATCTTAAACAGTGAACACCCCCACCCCATGTCTGGGAATAAATTTTGATGGTCAGAACTTCCAGGGGGCAGGGGAAGTAATTTCAAAAACTTCCAGCACTTATATTATAGTATGCTGAGCCTTTAAAGATTGTCTGTTCTTTCGGTCATTACGCAGTCCGATTAACATATTCGTCGGTCCACAAATACTTGTTACCTTTGTACACTGTAGGAATTTTGGTGGATTTTCTTTTTTGTAAGGTTTCCAGTGTTCTGCTAGTTTCTGATTATATTCATGCAACTCCTTTAAGCTGTAACCAGAGCCGATCTGTCAAGAAAGAAAAAAAAATGGAGAAAAATATTTAAAGCGTGAAAGGATTAAAAAAGTCAAAGTACATATTAGATAAGAACTTTGAGACTGATCTTAAAAAAAAAAAAAAAAAAAATTTTTTTTTTTTTTTTATTTATTTAAAAATAATAAAAACCAGCCACAAGACAGTTCTCTAAAAATTAGTGATAAAAAACATCGCAAATCACTCCCAATTTGCATTCGTTCTCCCGAAAATTTACAAAGCCAATAACAAGGCAACTTCGGTCTCTATTATCAACTGTTTTTTATACTTTTTTTTATTCAGTAGCATTTTCAAACCTTACGGTAACTGGTACAGACTGACGGAAAAATACTGACGGATTTAACAACCTGGAGTAGTATTTTACCAAAAAGGGGTTTGTTACTTTGATGATACTTTTGCAAGACACGTTCGATCTTTAAAAGTTGACACAAAAGTAGTTCAAATAATGAAGGGTAAAAGCAAACAATTTTGAGTGGTCTTGGTAAAAACTAACAGATAACGACGATCGGCAGATGACGTAAACGCTGGTTACTTAATGTTTGTAATATGGTATACCGCCCTCACTCGTCACCCTTCACCTCAAATCTCTCTCGCTGCTCACCCCCCAATCCCTCCCTCATTCTTCGAGATATGAAATCACTTACGTACTTTGGTCGATGACTGCCTTTATATCACACTGTATCATCATCCCCTTCCCTACCTTCAAAGTCTCCAACCCCACCCCACCCCACCAACACCCCTCAATCACCCATTACAGGAGAAATAAAACCACCAGTTTGCTTACTTTGGTGAACGATTGAAAGACGGTTGGGTGTTGGCCCTCTCTGGGTGGAATGGCAACGGCTAACATGAAGTGCGAGATCATCTGTGCTCTAATCTGGAAATATAATAGAATGTTAAAAAACACCTCATAATGATATGACAGACACCTCATTTAAAGGATGTGAAGACTCGCGCAAAAAGAAACGTCTAATGCGGGTAATCTGACCTAGTTTCGAATGAGGTGTAACAGAAGTGTTAGACACCACCATCGATCCCAGAAAATACACACACACAGCTTGCTACCGTCGGTAATTAGACGCTAGTGTACAGTCAGTACATACAGCTGCGGTCAATACCCACAGCACAGTGTATAAACGATACAGCGATGGACATCTCAGGTCCAGCTAAAGATAACAAGGTATCACGTTTCAATACTGTCTGCATTTTGTAGCCACACGAACAAAATGTCACTTGCAAGCAACAGAAAGTTAACTTTTTCAGATGGCCGCACGCGGTTTGGGGCGAGTTTTCAATGCCTTTAACCCCTCTGTCTGTGATGTGTACCTCACTGATAAAATCTTATCCATTAAGTACAAACCCATGTAATTCTATACCTGTAATCTACGCCTTAAATTTACCTTTCACTTTGTTAATTTATACCTCACTTAACCTTTCATCTGTAATGTGTAACTCAAAATTCCATTTTTTTTCTGTAAAGACACAAACTCATACTTGACCCCTTTAATTATAATTTGCACTTTAGTTAACCTTTATCTGTAACGTGCATCTCACTTAACCATTTCTCTCTAACATGCACTTCACTTGTCCTTTTATCTGTAATGTTCACCTCATTATACCCTGTATCATGCACCTCCATAATTCCATTTAGTACATCTCACTGCATTGTTTATCTCTAATGTGCACTCCCTTACCCCTTTACCTGTTGTGTGCACCTCCCTTACCCCTTTACCTGAGACGTGCACCACCCTTACCTCTTTACCTGTGACATGCACCCCCCTTACCCCTTTATCTGTGCTGTGCACCTCCCTTACCCCTTTTATCTGTGATGTACACTTCCCTTCCCCCTTTCCCTGTGATGTGCACCTCACCCATTTACTTCTCATGTGCAATTAATTCTCGTACCCCTTTATCAGTGTAAAGTGCATCTCACTTATCCATTTCTGTCTAACATGCAACTGACTATATCCTTTATATGTACATTATACTTCACTTACCCCTTTACACTGTATCATGTACCTCCCATAATTCTCCTAGGTACACCTGACTGTGATGTTTATCTCTAATGTGAAGCCCCCTTATCCCTTTACCTGTAAAGTGCACCTCACTTATCCCTTTACTTCCAATGTGCAATTCCCATATGCCTTTTCATGGTAATGTGCAGCCCACTTATCCTTATACCCGTAATGTGCAGCAGCTCACTCACCCCTTTACCTGTAATGTGCACCTCCCTTACCCCTTTACCCGTGACATGCAGCCCCACTCACCCCTTTACCTGTGATGTGTGCAGCCCCACTCACCCCTTTACCTGTGATGTGCACCTCCCTTACCCCTTTACCTGTGACATGCAGACCCACTCACCCCTTTACCAAAGTAGCCGCCCACGATAAGGAGATCCAACTCATCCATGAGATTATCGATGTACTCCGGTTTGATTTTTAGCCACCCACTTCCTGTTGACAAACAAAATTTATCAGATTGAAACTATAACCAATAAACCAAAAATTAAAAAATTAAAATTAAAATTAAAAATTAAAAATTATCTACAGTCAAAATTTAAGCAACTAGTGAAGTAGTATTAAAATGTAACTACCAGTGAAATCATGCCAAAAAAATAATTTCAAGTCACCAAAAAAGAAAACAAATTCTAGAAACAGCAGAACAGGAGCACAGAAATTAGAAACGAATGAAAAATATGTGAATTTTTTGTTTTTTGGGGTAATATTATGTGAAGTAGGTAGTTACTTTCCTACATTGTGGAGAATCCCTAAGAAAAATATTTGATGAAGTTTGGTACCGACAGGGCCAAAAAAAATAGCAACAGTAAAAGGCCTTAGACCATGTACCATGAAATTCACCATGCATCATATCAGTTCATTGTACAATCAGCAACAAACATCAGATTCAAATACACACCCAGCACACTGACAGTATAAAACTAGAATACAATCTTTATTAAGATAGAAATATTCAAAATAATGAGAAAAATAAAAACAATAGAAAATTAAACAAGAAAATGCTATCTCCAAAAAACAGATGGTATAATAATCTACTGCTTTGTCATTTTAATTACTTTCGGTAAAAGAAGATTTTAAAAAAAAAATTATCTTCATTTCCTCAATTTTCTCATAAAGGGATATGGCTGAGATAAACTGAAGCACAGTAATGTTGTTTATCTTGCTATAGCCCAGGGTTTCCCTAACTTTATCCCCCACGAACCCCCTGTGGATGTCCGAGTTGTCCACGAACCCCCAACTTTTCGAGACACGATCTGAGTCATTATTATACTATAATACGCATCAAAGATCAAGTACATAGTGTAATATTGTAATATTGTAATGAAAAAAAACAAGAGATGAACAAATATTTATTTGGAAACTTCAAGATCAGATCAGCTCTTTATCTTCACGACGTACTGTCATGCGTACACCAACTTCACCAAAGTCATGCAGCCTGTGTCTGTTTCATAATTCAGTTATTTATCACATGCAAGATACGGTATTACTATGGCAACATATGCGTATGGAACGCGAACAGAGTTTGTCGATAGGTACGACTTTTGGACATTAAATTATATGGTATATCAGATTTTAGTTCAACAAAATGTACTCTAGTTTTGACTTTCAGAAACGTCTCACGAACCCCCTGGGATGGACTCTGGCACCCCCTAGGGGTTCATGCACCCCAGTTAGGGAACCCCTGCAGTATAGCCTTTACAATACATTAAGAGAACATTGCATATCAGAAATGACACCGCGAATAAAAGTGAGACCCGTGCGCTTACCTTTCCTTTTATCAGGTCTGTAAGTGGAATCTGGATGTTTGATAATTATCCCCTCCTCGTGTAAATCAATGGCTTCGTTTAGAGCGTCGACGACTTCCGATCTGTGAACACCAAATCACACGATGATATTTTATGACCAGTTAAATCTCTCTCGCTACTGAGCATGCAGTATGGACATCATGTCAAACACTTGCAGTATATCCAACCGACATTAGTTACCTACATGTGGAATTTTTTATTCACGGTTTGTTGTTAACTTGATGAAAGAACTGTTGATGGGTCCCTTGAAAAACATGTTTTCATTAATTATTTTCTTGACTTAGTCCGTCAAATTTGCACCGTGAACAATGAGATCATGGCACGTCTATCCAAGATTTGTGAACGAAACCAAAGTAGATTCTATAAAACTTTGTTGGAAGAAACAAATATCTGGGGCTGAGTAAAACAGAAATCTTTAAGAAATCCCTGAGAATTCAATTCTTGCAACCGATGTAGATCTATTAGTGTAGAAAGAGGTATATCCAATTATGAGTGGATATCATCTCAATTTATAATCAGAATAACGCAAAGTTTCGACCCATGAAAGACACACACAGATTTGTATTTCACTCACAGAGAATTGCGAACAAAACACTAAAAAATTTGTGTCACTGAGTAAAACGATGAAGAAATATTTCAGAAACATAAAAGTTAGAACTGGAAATAGATTGACTCACTTTGTAGAAGCCTGTTTCTGCTCAACGATTTGAAATCGTCCGGGCACGGGATGAAAGACCCTGAAATCAGAGATGGAAAGAATCACAAAGGTTGGGTCATTTTTTTTCTAAATGTTTTTTTTCTAAATGTTGAAATCTAGCAAAAAGCAAGGAGATATTCCATTAAAACATATCTGCAAAGTTCTTTCTCGAGATAGCTATTATCATAAATTATCATATAATTATAATTATCATAAATTTTGGTTACATCGAGTATCATCAGATTTTATTGAATGACAGTAATGTGAGGAGGGTTTAAATGAATATTCATGATCACATAAGTTGGGACAATTTTTTTATAAACTGTACTTCCCATGTCAAGCTTCAAAGCACTCGTACTGACAGTATGAGCAGTATGAATAGTGTTGTTCCGTCAGATAAGGAACTGTTTATACTGTCAGTACGAGTGCTTTGAAGCATGATTTGGGAGGAGAGTATGGGGTGGTGTAAGCATTGGAAAATTCTGGCCGAGTGACTTTTAAAATATCACATATGAATATGAAATGAAGATGAGAAGAACATTTTTATCTATGAATATTTATAATGAAATGCAATTAAATATTTAAACAATAGTTTTACTATGTATCAGAATTTGAAAAATGTTATTTTATTATAATGTCCATTTATGGTGACACCAGTCGTTGAAAATTTTTCAATGCTAATAGCACTTCGTACTGTCCTTCTATACCATGCTTCCAAGCACTCTTACTGACAGTATGAACAGTTCATAACCAGGACCATATCTCTGGTATTAAAATTTTCTGTAATCATAACACGCTTTAGTTTTGGGACAAAGCAAAGATGGTGAAACAGATAATTATCAGGAAGGACATTCCTATTTTCCTGAAAATTCAATACTTACTTCTTTAAATATGTTAAACGTTCGCGTACCGGTCGGTTGGCTAGTTTCTCTCCATTGAACATCAGTATGTCAAACACGCAGTAACAGACTTGGATACCTGAATATTCAACAGATAGGAAAAAATTAGCTGATACTTGGCAAACTAGAATGAAATTCCAAACTGAAAATGAAAAAATTTGAATCACAAATATTAGTATCATCAACCTCAGATTGCTAAAGAACCATTGTTTAAATCATTAATGTTCAGGTATCACATAACATACAGCATACCTTATGCTGGATTCCATACTTCTTTCCTCCACCCCTCCAACATCTTTTGATCTGATTGTACACAAAGATATAAAGCCCTAACAACTGTTGCAGCCAGCACACTGCTCATGTAATAAGACCATTTTCACTGTTTTTAATGTCCCTACCATACTTCAGGTTCAAAGTCTCTTATCTATTAAATTAATAGGACATTTTAGTTACTCTTTATTCTTCTTGTGAGCTTGAATCTTTATTATACTGAGGGGAAAAAAAAAAATCAAATTTATAAATCTGAATTCTAAACAATGACAGCCCAATCTTTGAATTACATTTAAAAAAAAAAATTAAAAACCTAGTCTCTACAAGAAATCATTTTATGTGTATGACTATGCAGATTACTATAGAGAAACAAACAGCCAAGTCCAAAACGTAAAAATTGTTTGCAAATCAATAAATGGACAAAGATCGGTGTGAATTCATAGAACTAATGAACGATCTTACCTTCCTCATCTCGGAGTGCCTTCACATCAAAGTTTTCACCTTTGGATCTGACGAGGAAAAATGCAGGAAAAAGATGTACGGATGTTGTATGCATTATTCCATGAAGCATTTACAACTTTATAACGATGGACTAGACAATAAAACAAGGAACTAAGTCATTAAATGGGATGTTTAAGGGAGTAGAGACTCACGCACAAAGAAACGTTTGCTGCCGGTAATCTGACCTAGGTACTAAGTGAGGTGTAACAGAAGTGTTAGACACCACCATCGATCCCACAAAAATACACACACAGCTTGCTACCGTTGGTAATTAGACACTAGTGTTCAGTCAATACATGCAGCTACGGTCAATACCCACAACACAGTGTACATAGCAGCGATGGACATCCCAGGTCCAGATAAAAGATAACAAGGTATCACGTTACATTACTGTCTGCATTTTGTAGCGATAAGAAGAACGTCTTCACTTTCAAGCAATGGAAAGTTAACTTTTTTTCAGAGGGTGGCACGCGGTTTGGGGCGAGTCTTCAATGCCTTTAAACTACTAACTGCCTTCCTGTCCAACCATCTCCATCTTCCCAAAGTTAATTACTTAATTAATAATTGAAGTGAAATAGTTTGATTGCTTTCTGTTCATTAATGAGACAACATTCTTGGCCATTTTATTCAATTTTTTTATTCCCCCCCCCCCGTAGCTGAGCACCTTATTAAAGAAAATGAGAAAATATGAGTAGAAAGTGTAATTTTATATTTTTTTATTATTGTCATCTTTAATGAGGGTAGTCCTGCTCAGTGCAGAAGCACTGCTTTCCAGAGGAGCCCTCAAATTGTATGGAAATTGATGTTACATTACATATGATGACACCTCCTTTTAACAATCTATACCTTAAATATAATATCACTTACATCAATGAGTCTGTCTTAGTATTGTAGGCACACATCTCCCCATCCAAGATACAATTCTGCACATCACTGCAAGATGGGAGAGAAATTTGTTACAGATGCCATCAAAATATATTTCCATAATAATTTAAAAAAAACTTGGTAGCTAATTCCTTGTTACATGATATTATTAAAGAATCCAAAAATGTAAATTTCCTGAAAACATGTTGCTCTCCCCCCCCCCCCACATCCACCCTCCACCCACCTCCACTTTCTTCCTCTTCCCTAACCCCTTTTGACTTATCCCAGCTTCTGATTGTGAGTGGAGAAATAAAGACTGGAAATAATTAAGTTTACATCTTGTACAAAACTACAATAATTTTGTCTTCTTTTGATCAATTAGGTACCCATCTTGAACATACTTTCAAGCCAAGTGTATGCCTATTTCTGATTCTTTTTTCTAGTTTTTGGCATAATCTTGGTACTAGTTTTCTATACTATTTGAAACAAAAAACTCACAAAAATGTAATTGATTAGCTTGCTTGACGAATCCCTTTTTATTTCAAATACTGAAGAAATAGTAGAAAAAAAGATCGGAAAAAATTTGGTTTGTTTCGTATGGTTTTTTGACAATATGCACATGTGTGTAGGAAATATAATTTTAGAATTGCTTTGAATAGCTTTTCCATGATTCGATAACTAATATCCAAATCGATGAAAACCTCTTGAAAGGAAGCTTGATTTGGACCAATTACAGTTATCTTACTTCAAGGGAAAGGGAACTTGGTGTGAATAGGCATTTGACATAAATTTTGCAACCAAACCTAAAACAGCCACTTAACTTCTATTCCCCTTTCTTATCTTCCCCTCACACAAACATCTCTTAGTTTCATGTTGGATATCTCGTCAACTATTTCCTCATCATCTCTTCAACATTGAAACATCATAGTGTTTGATGAATACTAATACATCACAATGATGTAATCCTTAAATTATATGAAATTTTGATTACCTTTTGAAACAATTCGCGATGAAGGGTGTCAAACTTCCCGATAATGGGGATTCCCCAAAAGATGATGAGTAGTCATGTGACCTGAAGAAAAATAAAAATGAAGGACGTTTACAGGGTAAATACGGTTTACACGGTAAATACGGTTTACACTGTAAATACGTTTTACACGGTAAATACGGTTTAAACGGTTAACACAGTAAATACGGTTTGCACGGTAAATACGGTTTACACGGTAAGTACGGTTTTACACTGTACATACGGTTTACACGGTAAATACGGTTTACACGATAAATACGGTTTACACGATAAATACGGTTTACACGGTAAATACGGTTTACACTGTAAATACGGTTTACACGGTAAATACGGTTTACACAGTAAATACAGTTTACAGGGTAAATACGGTTTACAGTTTACACGGTAAATACGGTTTACACGGTAAATACGGTTGACACAGTAAATACGGTTGACACCGTAAATACGGTTTACACGGTTATACGGTAAATTGGCGATAGTAAGGGCAATATTGTTATTTTAAAAAGATGGCTCTCTTATTATTATTACCAATAGCCCAAAAATGAACCCATGTGCCTTCTGGTTCACATGCTTTTTTCGTTTAAATTTTCCAAAAAGTTTTCATTTTACCTTCTCGAGAAGTACTTGAATTTATCTCCATCCTTGTGTAGTTGAATTCTCTCTCCATCTAACTTTGTCTCGATATAAAACGGTTTGTGTTCCATGTGCCTTTCAACCTAGTGAGGAATAGGAAAAAACAAGGTCAAAAATATCAATCTCAAAATTTTCCATTTGCTTTTAGACAATTGCATTATACAAACATGTGTGAATAAATATCATAGAAAAATGCATGATTCATTAGAAACGAAATTAATTAAGGCCTTCGATTAATTGATATCTCGACTAAAGTCTCATGGGGAAAAAAAGCTCTGTTTTATCTACATTTGTAACTTGTGATAACTTAGGTGGAAGTTAGGCGAGCGTTTCAATTTTGATAAAATCCTATACCTATAAGGGTCGGCCGATATCCTTGTATCCACAAACATGGTGGGGAGGGACAACATCATTCCTGGCTTTGGCCAAGTGACCGATGTCATTTCTTTGAAGTGGACCAACCGATTACTTTATTTTCAAGTTTTATAGATGAGTTGTCAATGGGTTTGTGGAAATTTTCCTCAATTTTATTTTCCCCGGTTTCTCTAAATTTCAATTTCACTCTCCGACTGAAGAGAATTTTCAAAGATACAAAACGGGGAATAAGTTAGCATTCACCGTGTGTGCAGCAGTTTTGAACTTTCACAAATTTCTCCGAAATATATATATATATATTAGTTTTAATGATATGGTTTCTCAATAACTCAAAGAAAAATGTAATACATAATTGCATTTGTGTAGCATCTTGCCTCAATTTTTGTATATGGCATATTAAGTTATTCCCTCAGGAAAATTGCTAAAAGAAAAAAGTCTAATGTAGGGTTTCCCTAACTTTATCCCCCCACGAACCCCCTGTGGATGTCAGAGTTGTCCACGAAGCCCCAACTTTTCGAGACACGATCTGAGTTATTATTTTACTATAATACGCATAACAGTGCTTCGTAAAAGATCAAGTTCATAGTGTAATATTGTGGAGTTTGTCGATAGGTACGACTTTTGTACATTACTCAATTTTAAGATATATCAGATTTTAGTTCAACAAAAAGTACTCTAGTTTTGACTTTCAGAAATGTCTCACCAACCCCCTGGGATGGACTCACACACCCCCTGGGGGTTCATGCACCCCAGTTAGGGAACCCCTGGTCTAATGTAAACATGACAACTTATTCGATAGAGAAGAGCTGTAATGCATGGTTTACATTAACTTTATACCTGGTTTGTGTTGGCTCTCATCCCTAGCATTGGACTAAACGGTGAGAACAGACTTATTGCAATATCATTCAGTCTTGCTTTGGGATCAGCTAAATCTGTGCAAACCTGATGAAAAGATGGAATAAAAGTGAAGAAAAAAAAGTAAAATTCTTATTTTAAATATATAAATGTGTACACATTTATTATACATGTTACTGATATGAAATAATAACAAAAAGTCTGAAGGGACATTTCTACCATCATGAACAAACAATAAAAATATTCTTACATTCGACATGCCGTAGGGTTTGAGTAAAATTTGTCCTTCCGTGGGAAGAGTTCAAAAAGAATTTCTTCTATATGTCTGCATAAATATCACCCACATGCATAGCATTTGGCAACCATCACCAATAGAGTATAAAACCCCGGACAGACATACATGAATATTCCCTCCAAGTTTACCATAAAGACCTCTCCTACCCTCCCCCCCCCATCACCCCCCCTCTTTTCCAGTAACATACTCTCTTGCAGTACGAAAAGTCCGTTGTGGTGAAAATGAAAGCAATTCCAAAGAAAATATTTGTTTTCATGTGTAAATTGCATGGTAGGGAAAGAATTTATTGATTTGGTTTGCCACAAAAGTACAAAGTGGAGGGAAGTCTTCCATAAAGCTTAAAAGCTTAACAATGTGGAAGACTCCCTGAAGAAAGAAAAGAAAAGAAAAGAAAAAATATATATATATATTTGTATAAATACATATACATAAATATAAATACAAATTAAATGTTCAATATATATAAAGTAATTACATACAGGTATAATTTAGTTTTAGTCAGTAACTAGCTATTATTTCCTTAAAAAAACCACTTCTTAAAGGATGTGACTGACTTTTACTCTTTAAATCGTTCGTTAGAAGATTCCATGTTTTTGTTGCACGGTTTTGTAGGCTTAAAGTTCCAATGGTGGTATTGTAGAGATTATAGTGGGCATGATTAGCATGCCTCGTGTTATGATTATGTACATCTCTGTTACTGGTTAAAAAATAGTCAAAGGCAGTAGTAATCCATTCCAGGTCTTGTAGGCAAATAATGCAATCTTAACTAAGAATGTCAAGGTTTTGGGAAAAACATCATAATATGCTTACCTTTGATAAACTGTTTGTGACATTGAAGAAATCTTCTGCATCAGAATGGAAGACTGCAAAGATGGAAGCTTGACTAATTCCAACCTTCATTTCCTAAAATAATATATAAAAATAGCAAAAAGACAGTAAAAAAACATATAAGCAAGAAAAATTTGAATGCTAACAAACAATGGTTTATTGCTCATCCTGTTGTTTGCGTAAGTCATCATATAAAGCGACAAATTAAGTTTTCGATAACATTTGGATTCATATTTATAAATAAATGAAGATTATTATTATTACAAAGAAAGTATCAACTTAATTAAAATTGAACCTAAAAATTGATATTGAAAGTGAAGGTGAATTAACTTTATTGTTCATTATGAAAATAAAATATTGAAATTGTTGGAAAAATTGTTCACTTTTTAGTGAAAAAATTTAAGTTTGTAAAAACAATAGATTAATTTGAATGGTAGGTCTAAATTCTGAATGCATGTCAACAAATCAAATATATATTCCTCTATGACAATAATGAGCATCATTCTTAAGGACATCCCCACCCAGTAAAAATTCCAAAGCAGTGGGGGGGGCAACAAACTTCGGTGTTTATTATAACCGATTAACTATCAAACCATTATAACTGGTTCACCGGTACAAGTTAAAAGAAAGAATTCACCGGTTAACCGTCAAACTTGACCCAATTGACCCTACTTTTAGCAAGAGGGCAGTTTCCTGAACTTTTCTTTTAACTTCTGTTATTTTTCGAGCCCTCTCTCCTCCCCTTCCCCTCACCTTCATTATCATTCTGATCAGCCATTTCTGTTCGATGGCACTAGTATTCCTCAACAGATGCATCAAATTCTTCTTCACGACGTCCTTCTTCTTGGCTGCGTTGTTCAAGGCGACAGCGTCGAGGCAATCGTTGACTTCCTTGATTTTCAGACTGAATGAGAAGGAAGTGAAGACATGTTTATATTTATTCTTGTATGAATTTGTTTTTAATGAAAAGCTCAAAAAATTCAGTTTTTTGGCAACATTTACATATATGCCAACCTTGTAACAGAGGGGTGGATCACTCTCACAGATGAGGGGGGATGGGGTTGGGTGGGCAAAGTGATCTTATGCTGTAACTTAAGCCTACCCATATAGGATTCACAGGATCTGTGTGAGGAAGCCCCCCCCCCCGCCTGCAACCCCCCTAGATAGAACATGGGCAAACTCACAGTAAATACCCGAGAGAGAATTCTGTTTCTGGAACATCTGTAAATGGTACATGAAGACAACAGCTGAAAGGCTTCTTGCTACTGAGAGTAGAAGACAGTGTTGGTACTATTGTTCTTATGTGCATAACTTTGGTCAGAGCCAATTCCACTAGCTCTCCACCTACATCCCCCCACCCATTCTCCCCTCCCCACCCCACCCCCCTCAACCAAACCTTGAGAAAGAACATGGTCAAGTTGAACAAACCTTCCTTTCTCTGGACATCGATTTTTGAGGACAAAGTAGGCGACACTGGCAAAATCTCCAGCTTCCTGTAGATCAAAGAAGTTACAACAACAAAAAAGGTTTTGAAGTTGATAAACTAATTCTTGTGAGAATTACAGACATGCTAGTACATGAAACACTTATCCTAACACAAAATATTCTTTTCAGCAGTGCATATTATTTTTAGTCAACATTCCAGTTAAAACTGTAACACTTTTTCCCTTGCACAATATTGCAGTTTTACACAGATTATGATTGAAATGCCATTTCAAAGTCTTTTGCAAAGGAATCAAATAAATCACAACTGCCACACATAAATATTTAACTATATGTGCTTTACAAGAATTGCAACATGGTAGTTTTCTCAAAACAATTTCTGTGACATTAACATCAAAGATTTCTCCAAAACAACCGATGACATTTTTATCAACTTCAATTTCTATGTCAAAACTTCAAAGAAGCTACCCACTTGCATACAAAGAACTACAAAAAGATATCACAGGAAACTCCCAGGTTTTACATGGATCTGTGAAGTTTGCATTGATTTGTGAAGTCATCGCTTACTTGCTTGGCTGTCGGTGCCCGGTAGTTCAGTAGCTTCTTTGCATCAGTGCTCTCCTTGGCAAGACCAAGTATTTCAATATAGAGTTTGGCAAGTGTGTGCTAACAAGATAAGAAAGAATAATAATTATTCACATCAAATTAAAGCAAAATCTTGTATAGACTCAAAGGGGGTCAGAATTTGACATCTAGCAGGACTAGAATGAAAATATTATGCAAAGGTATAATTATTAAATCATTAAAATAAGATCATTCAAGACCATCAATAATGCATAGTAAGGTTTCTGCTTTCAACACACCTTTAATACACGAAAAAAAATACTACACCCACATTGTTGGGTTATTATGGCTTACTTCAGATCTGACTTACAGGTATGTGTAATCCTATGTAATTCTGTGTCCTGTAATCCTATGTAATTCTCTGTAATCCTATGTAATTCTATGTGATCTCTTTTCTCTAGGCCTAGGTGCATGTATCTTGCAAGTTCTGCAATCTGTATATAGGTGGATTATTTCCAGTCTGACCTATAGGTATGTGTAATCCTATGTAATTATCTGTAATCCTATGTAATTCTCTGTAGTTCTGTGTAATCCCACATAATTCGGAATTTTATGTCATCTCTATTTTCTAGGCCAAGGTATATTGTATCCTGTAACTGTAATCTGAATATAATTCTAGTTTTTGTATGCTTATATTCCAGGGGTGTGTTGCTCACTGGGTCATGTGACCAGTTGTGCCCAGTATATACTGTATTTATTGAATTTAGAGATAATATAGTTAGAGTACAGACCATCCAAATATTAGTTATCCTCTTTTTATTTTACTTAGGGGAGGGCGGGTGTTATGCCTCTATAACCTTAACCCAACTCTTATGCTTTGTTCAATAGTTTGCTGTAACAACTAGAATTTGTAACAAGCTTGTTGAGTTTGCAAGTTAAGGTCTCCAATCATGAGAAACAATGTCAAAATATTTTGCTATCGTTTGTTTCATCAGTGTCATCACAGATGTGTATATTAATATTCCAAGTCAATATCAACAATTCAACATTACATTATACAGTAGTCACATTAATAGAACAGCATCTGACAACTATTTTCAGTACAGAATATATCCTTGCCTGTATATTTCAGTCATGTTTGACTAACTGGCTGAGTTTAAAGTTAAAATAAAATAAGTAGGATTGAGAATATTCAATGTTTGTAAAAGGACTGGTCAATTCACAAACTTTTTTCCTATAACAGGACGGTTTGTTCCTGAACCCCTTGTAATACCTCTTTGATGCCGTAGGCCATTCTCTCCCTCTCCAACTGCGGTAAGATCAGTCTCATAGCAGGGAAAAATGAATCTTTCTGTTGAAAAGGAAATAATTATTTTAAATGTGGACGATTACTTATATACTACACAATACCACAAAATCACAGCAGATACACCAGCAACAAACAACCATATAAAAAAACTTGAAGAAGAAAACATTTTTATTCAAAATTTACTTTTGTGGGCAACTTTGCTAGTCATTGACTTTCTGTACAAAGCAACCAGAAGGTTACAATCAATCAGCAGCACACGGTAGATAGAAAACTCAAATACCAATATGGAAGAAAACTTTACCCTAACTTAAGTGACATTTAAGTACAAAACCTTACATGGTCAAAGATTAACAATACAGTGTCCCATACCCCTCCCACTTCCATTTTTCCCCCATCATCTCTACTCATAACAATTTGTAAATAGCCTACCACATTTGGGTTATTTTTGTGAAGTTGTGTGTGGCATTCCCGCCATTTTTCCAGGAAACTTTTGAAGATGGCTTTCTTGTTGTCACTCCCTTGTTTACGTTGAACTTTCTCCAAGAATCCACACAGCTCAGCGAAAGGGATGTAAGTTGCAACTGTCTCTTCTTGAGGTGTAGCTTGGTCTGCCATAATTTAAGAGCCTGTTATACCTGGCATGCAGTCAAAAAAATAATGAGGCTGAAAAATGGAGTTGAGAAGAATTGAAATTGTCATTTAATTCTGTAAAATATATATTGACAAGGAAACTGCAGGGTGAAAAGTATTAAGCACTGTTCCTACATATGATACAAATTCAAGTAACAGTCAATTGTAGGCCTATTCTCAATTGCAGAAGCATTTCAATCCCTTTATCAAAACACTGTTTCATGTTTTCATACACTAGGCCTTAGTGTAGGCAAGGCCAACAAATGTATAATATACCCCAGTCTATGCTTGCTACACTCAGTAGAGCCTAGAGATATCACAACTGATATTATATTGTAACGGAGGGAAAGTTGCGCGATGTGTTTACTAAGTAGGCCTACCAATCATCCTTAAGTTTTACTCAGGTTACGTTAAGAAGTAATCATGCAGAACGAGGCTGAGGCAATGATCTACATTTCATCCACGCAGCGGAGTGTGTGCATGTATCACTTCCACTACGAGAACAAATTTGTTTTATTTTGCGATAGCTGTTTATATATCTCGACAGGCAGCTTTTCATCTGGCTTACAGTCCAGTCCATTGTAAGGAGGCTTATCATTTTTGGGGTGACGTTGAAACAAAGTAACGAAATCGATGAACTTTGGAGAGAGTTTCATTCAGTTCTAATTAGTACAATTCTTACCTTCGCGGATTCAGTCCTACAGAAATTAATATAGTGAGCGCCTCACCGTAACAGTGGCATGCCCATAATCAATTTCTATGGGCATGCCTCAAGCTGTAACTTGTCTACGTTCGTGACGTCATCATACCTGGTGAAATTGGGTTAGCTAGCATGAAACTATGGAAACAGAAATGTCTCAGGTGACCATTTCAATCAAAGAAGCAGCCTGAGCTGTTAATCATGCAGGACAACCGGGGTGAAAAATCATAGGAGACGGGGATCTTCGTAACCCATTGCCAGCTTGGTTGACATCTCCTCACCCCCCCCCCAGGCCTCTTCCCCACCCCCGCATATATAAATACTCCTCATCCCTAAAGTTGAAAGTATGGTTGGTCCACTTCATGACATCGCCAAGGCAAGGAATGAAGGTTGTTTCGGCTCTCCCCACCGTGTTTGTTGATACTAGGATTGTTTTTGACCGACATTGAAGTTATTGTGGTACGATTTTAACAAAACTGAATTAACTGATTTTTCGCTCATTTACCTACATTAATTATCTGCTCCGTTTGCCTCGCCAATCAATCGACGTGGTAGACGGCTGGAAATGCAGTTTGCAGTGCAACGGTCTGGTGAGCCGAAGAAACATTCAACAGCATCCCAATTAATGTCCTGCAGGCTGCAGTCACTTACTTTAATGCTGTGTAAAAGTAGCCTTACTTAAGCATATTATTATATTGCAGCTCTTGGGCTATAATCATCACACTGGCTCCACAATCCCTGTTCCTTTGCATTTAATAAAATTAATTCGGCCCCCACCGTAAAGGAACAAAGACTCTCCTTGGGTTATGGCTTCGGGAAGATTTCTGAATCCTAATGGCAATATGACGTACATGACGTACAAAATGAGAGCTCACAGGGTAAAGGGGGGGGGGGGTATTCGTCAAAAAGATCTCTGTGGTATAAGTTGTAAGGATGATGGTAACTTGGCTAACTGCATCTGTCCCCGTAACATAGATATGGAACTTAAATTTCATTAAGGTACTAGTTAAAACACAAAGCTTCTAATGGACTATTTTCTAGATTCTATATTTTTAATCATATTTATTCTTCGTGTTCCTTTTACTCCCTCGCCATTTGTAAAGGGAAACTTCTGGTAGTAGGATTTGTTTCATTCGTTCCCTTATACGTCCTTCACTTCCTTGTATTCACTTATGTATATTGCGCAATTTTATATTGTTGGTATATAAACTCAAACTCATATACTTGCAAGTATCGTCTTGAACAATAGAAAAAACCTCAAGTTAATTTGCTTATCGTAAAAAAGATGGATGATGTCAAGTTTCGATTAAACTCCTGAGCAACTTCAACAACCATAAATAACTGTCAAAAACTTATTATCATTCTTATACAGTGAAGTTCCTCTTCTTAGTCATGTTGATTCTTTTAAACTTACAAGTTCTCCGAACCTTAAATTACAGAAGACTTCCTTCGGCTAAACTGAAGAAGGCGTACGAAAAAGAAGTTTCATTAAACTGGACTGTTTCAAATATTTTTCATACATGTTGTATATAGGTTGTGAATATGGTACAAACACCTGACGTCTACACAGACAAAAGAACTCATAACTGTGCCAATTTATAAATTTGGAAACTTTTTGTACGAGACCAAGATTGAAAAACTTTACCAATGGATATCGGAAGCATTTCGTTCATTTCGTTTCTAATGTGTTCTGTTTTATCTGCATTTAATTCCAACTTTACAACACTGGCAAGTGAGCAAGCAACCTGTCTAGGTTTTGAAGAATGTTTTTGTACCTATGAAGGCGTCTTTGCGTGTTTTCATGATGGGTTATCAAGAATTCCATCCACTTTACCTCCAAATACAACCACAGTGAAACTGAAATATCAAAATATATCCAAGATTTATAAAGCCGATTTCGTTGATTTGGGTTATGAAGGCTTGCTTGTATTGATGATACAGAATTCCAAACTACGAGATATCGAAAATGGGTCGTTTGCCAGTTTGACTAGTTTAATAGAATTGAATTTGGATGGAAATGAGTTGACTTCTCTCGATGCGACTAACTTTCACAATTTATTCAATTTGAAGTTCTTATCTCTGACCTCGAATGCCGTCGAAATTATTGAAAATGGGACATTTGAAAATTTGACCAAATTGGTATCTTTGGATTTGAGCCGGAATAAAATATCAACACTTTACACAGGTATATTCAGTGGTCTGGTTAATCTTATTTTTTTAAGTTTAAAAGAAAATGAGATTTACTTCATCGATAGAGAAATATTTCAGGTTGTACAAAACCTACGCACATTAAATTTATCCTTCAACAGGATACGTGAACTTGACAATTTCACTTTTGTTGGTCTCGATAATTTACGATATTTATCGATTTCTGATAACGTTATTGATTATGTAGGGGACGATACGTTCCAATCATTATCGAACTTATCATCCTTATCTCTGGCACAAAATCGTCTGACAAATCTGACTTTTTCGATCACCAACGACCTGAGAAATCTCGAAACACTTCGATTAAACGACAACCAGCTTACGTCGATACATAACCTCTCAAATTTACCGTTTTTGAAGACATTAGACGTTAGTAACAATATACAATTGTCTTTACCCTTTTGTTCTTTAGGAGAACTTCCAATTCTTCAATCTCTCTTTATGTCCAACACAAACGTAACTTTTACTCTCCGTCTTTTTATCGATACCGGCTGCCGCGATAATAATATAGTTCCACAACTCCAACATCTGTACATACAACACAGCAACACGAAGCGGATTGATCTTAATCTTACCAAAGCTTTACCATATCTTCAGAAGTTTTCTTTGGGAGATCTAGACATTGAAATCGAAAATGGATCTTTGTCAGTTTTGGATAACTTAAAAGTTCTCTCATTGCAAAATCTTCCTTCTTCGTTTTATCGATTCAGATTTTCCGACTCATTGCCATCAAAGATGACAACCATTGTGTTTTACGGCTTGGAGAAATTTCCGGTAGAATTTCTAAGTCACGCCGGAGGTGAACGATTGTTACGTCTAGTGATTCGTAATTCAAATTTCGAATATCTTCCTGCTAATGCATTTGCAAATCTTTCCTCTCTTGAAAATGTTGAAATTCATAACGGATCTCTTTTATCTATCGACAAAGATGCACTAAATGGTCTCGGGAATCTAACCAAACTGGAAATGACTAAAAATCAGTTATCAACATTACCAGAAGGTTTGTTCCAAAATACGCCTAACATTGGTCTCTTGAATATTCACGAGAATCCCTGGTCATGTGACTGTAATCTGAAATGGTTGATCGCTTACATCGAACTGATTACGATCGATAATCTCACCGAATGTGTCAGTCCAACTGAACTGTCAGGAAAAGTAATCTCTTTACTCTCGGAAAGTGATTTTCAGTGCCATGGGGAAAGCTCCTCTCCTAGATTGACCGCAGAAGACTTTCCAGTCACCAAGGTAACTAATAATACGGATTTGAACCGCAGTTTGCTTTCAGAAATATTATATCAAATCTTCAGTTCTGTTACAGAAGAAGTAACTAGTATAATGCCCTCTACTAAAATGTTTCCAATGTATGAATCCTCTGAAAAATCAACTAATCGCACTTACACCAGATTCTCCACAGCAAATTACGCAACACAAATTTCCGACGCCACAGACAAAGCTACAGAGATTCCCATCGCGTCTACCTCAGCTGCAGTATCTACTGAAGATGAACACATATCACCATTCTCTTCTCAGTATCCTAAACGTACCTCCAGTTTGTCTGGCTCTACAAACTCCAACACGACATCCTATGTTACCATGGAAACAAATATGAATTTTACAACCGGATCGCAAATTGTGTCCTCTAATTCCCAATTGAACCTGACCTTCATTTTTCTCGAAATAAGTGGTATCATTGTTCTTATATTATTGATATCTCTTGGAATCGTCGGATACAAATATTATCAGTTGTTAAAGAAAACACGTTCTACTTCACAATCGTGTGCAGATACTTTTTCAAATTCTTCGTTTAATACAAGAGAAATCGACGATACGGAGTTGTACGACAATGTTAACGCTAAAACCGAAGAAACATCTGATCCGTATATCTACAACACTAATCAACACCATGACGTGCCTCGTCGGTACAGCCTCACGGCACCCCGACTGAAGCACCATAACGTACCCCCTACCGGTCGGGAGGTGCGTCTAAAAACCTTCAAATCAAACAGTAATGATACAAATATGGAAAGTGAAGATTCTGGTGAGAAAATTTATGAAAATCAAGTGTTTCGAAAAGAAACCAGCGTCTGCTAAATGGACAATTAATCAACGATACTCCATGAAGGCTCTGTTAGCGTTATCTGACATATATATGATATAAATATAACATGTGTTCCACAGATACTACATAACCAAATTCACTCAAGTTAATAGTGTACAATGTTTTTCTATTAATGCTATGTAAAGTATTTGTGAAGTGTTTCGTAGAACTGGTAATTAATCTAACCCGAAATATAGGCCTGTAGTATACAATTTATTAGCTTATAATAGCCTCATCGACCGAAGAAATTCTCGTTCCTTTTAATAATTTCCATTTAATTGTAAGCGTTAATGTATATGAACGAATGTACATTTAGGCCAATAAAGGTCAAATTATATACAGAGAAAATACACTATCCGATATATGACAAAAACAGATTATCACGGTGTTGAAGAGTATAGAAGGAAATTTAAGATGGCGAAGAAGTTAAATACTTGCCGAGTTTTTATATTTGTTTTGATAAGATAGGCTATAGGCTTATTTTAAACTGCGTCCTTACTAAAGAGTCTGGGGTGATATACATGCATCTTTATATACCATTGTCCAGCCCCCTCCTTCGTCTCTCTTTCCTCCTATAGTGAAGCTTAAAACACCCCACCCCCTTTCCCCGGATTAATTTCCTCCTGAGAACCACCGTTCAGGCTTCTAACGTTGAAATGGTGGTTAGACGTCCTTTTTGCTTTACCATTCGGCAATTAATGGACATGTCCATGCACAATCACAGCAAAGATATTGTGAGCCATAAATTATTTAATTTAACTACAAGAACATAATGTTGCTATCAATCTGTATGATCAAAATCTATAACATCGTCACAAACTCGTTTTTTTTTCTTTAAACAATAAAACGCTGTCCACTGCATGAGGTAACAGCAAATACTTTTTAAATTATATTTTAATGACAGACTTCTATAAGACTTCGTAGGCTACATTTTACTTTTCATTTTACTTTAAAGGTAAATCCTCCTCACCCCCCCCCCCCCCCCCCCCCCTTCTAGCTTCCACTCTATCTCTCTCCACTTCTTCATCGCTCTCTCTTTCCTTCATCCTTGTCAGTGAACTTATCAAACTCCTACTTCCCATGACCTGCTGTCAAAAGTAAAGCCTTTATGACAGTGGCGGACTGGCCACACGGGGCATTTGGGCAATGCCCGGTGGGCCGGTGGGCCGGTTGGGCTGGGGAGCGTGGTAAAATTACAGCCCATTTTCACAGTAGTTAAAAGAATACAGACGGGCTGTGTAGAAATATATTTTTAACTGTGGGAATCAGCTCATGAAATCACCATGTTAGTTAATCTGTTAGTTCGTAACAAAAG
>KN889457.1:58233-73620 GCA_000934455.1 Apostichopus parvimensis | reverse complement strand
CATCGATCCCAGAAAATACACACACAGCTTGCTACCGTCGGTAATTAGACACTAGTGTACAGTCAGTACATACAGCTGCGGTCAATACCCACAGCACAGTATACAAACGATACAGCGATGGACATCTCAGGTCCAGCTACAGATAACAAGGTATCACGTTTCATTACTGTCTGCATTTTGTAGCGACACGAACAAAACGTTACTTGCAAGCAACAGAAAGTTCTCTTTTTCAGATGGCCGCACGCGGTTTGGAGCGAGTCTTCAATGACTTTTACTGGTTGTGTGTGTCATGTACGTATACATAGTTGTCACTCGTGAAACTGTTCATTGGCTCGTATTCTCTAATGGGACACTGATATTTCCTTTTCGGTCTTTCACAGAAATATTTTTTTTTGCTCATCGTGATGTATTTCCATAATACATATCTTGCGGGCCGTCTCGACCACTTCGGTAATCTCACTATGGTCAACGTAAACAAAAAATCGAGGATATTTTGCTTAAAGCGAGAATATAAGCAATAATAGAATAAATAAAACAAGGTATCACGTTTCATTACTGTCTGCATTTTGTAGCGACACGAACAAAACGTCACTTGGAAGCAACAGAAAGTTATCTTTTTCAGATGGCCGCACGCGGTTTGGGGCGAGTCTTCAATGCCTTTAAATTTGTCATAGATGCAGTCTACAGTGCCGTCATACAATACGTGGGACAGTCTATAAACAGTATCGCTACACAACAGAATAGGAAGACACAATCATCTAGAATATATACTTTTACGTCAAGACAGCCTCGGCTCTCCCCTATCTTCATACTCCAGAGTTCTGTAGTCTACAGTATATGTAATGTAACTTCCCGGGCTACAGAAGTGCACTATGAACGGTATTGTTGAGCAGAGAGACCTACAATTATACTTTGATGGTTTGCTTTCTTTGGTTTTCTGCCACATTTGTGGAAGTTCCATTGTATTTCTTCCTCTTCAAGAACACTTCTCTAGGAGTAATTTCTATAGAACAAGGTCTTTTAAAATCTGACAGTTTGGTATAAACTGTAGAAGCATCTCTTTCTAGAGTACTATGGGGCATTCATAATCAAGTGGTGCTATTTGCTCTGCACAGGGAAGCTATTTGAGACGACTTTTTGCACATCACAGAGAACATGTGACACAAAAGAGATCAACAAACATTAGTAGCTCTTCACAGCCATTTGTAAGGTTTTTAAGCTTTTCTTCAACACCTTGCTAAGATCGGAAATTTTTATTCGTACTTTGAGGTGGCCCGTTGTTCGGTAATACCATGACAAATTCAGAGGTGTTAGAAAACAGAAATATCCGAACAGAATTGCCATCAAAACTTCTCAGCCCAGAAAATAGTTGTTATAAATTCATAAAACAACAGAACAAACTGACCATCACCACCTGGCCATCCTGTTGAGTCAGAATTGTTGCAACGTCAGACCTATTGCTGTCAAAAACCCAAGTATTCGATTTGAAGATCTAATATCTATCATCATCATTCGACACTTTATCATAGTTTGGTAATACTGATGACCATTAATTTAATATTTTCACAATTTATAACGAGAATTGATTAAATCGTACCTACACACATGTGGACAGTGAATGTAACAATACAGTGAAGGTAAAATTCATTGACTCCAGTCATAACATTGTCCAAAGTGGATGTGACAATTTAGTGTACACTTTTCCAGGTGTTGCAGTTATATCATATGTACATACAGAACAGTCAGTAACAAAGACATTCTCAAAATCTTGAAAACTTTGCCTTTATTGTCTAGTATACTAGAAGAGGTTCTGGAATGATTAAATGTGAAGTTTTGCAAACATTATTGTTTCTTTTTTTTTTTTTTTACTAGACTACTTATTGCAGCTGCCCCGAAAACAAATACTTATTGCAAATACAAACACATCCAGGCGGCATACAGTACAAGAACTTTATTGCCGTACCAGGGCTTTACCTTCCAAAACTTATCATTCTTTCTTCATAGTTCAAACTATGTTTACTTTATAAAGTTCAAAGCCAAGCACCCTTATGTTTTCTAACAGTAGTTGAGACTGATTTCAAGGCATAAAGGACAAGCACAATGGGTAAATTTACTCCATTAAGTTAAACCAGGCAGTCAATATTCGCCACATGTAGACACACATCAATATGGCAGGCCATTTTTTTTGTCAGATTTGAAAACAAGCTAACACACATCAATCAAAGGTGCTAGAGAAATCAGTTTAAGGTTGTAAAATATCTGGTGAAAGGTTTCATCTGGGTTTGTTCATTCTGAGATAGTTAAAATCTCACTTCATACTGTTATCATCCCCCCCCCCCCTCCGTCCCTGCCTATTACCATTTTGGGATATGCTCATAACAAAAAGAGGCCATCTAGATCTTACAAAAATAAACTAAAGAACTTATGACTTTTGGAATGAAGCCAGTATTGTTTGGAAGGTTGACAACAGTCTGGCAATGTTCATTGTTGTGTTTAAACTGAACTTGTACAGCTGCTGTAAACAGCTTCTGAGTAACCCCTCAACTGCCCATTTATGGTGAAAACAAATGGGGGGGGGTGGTTAATATATATATCTATATATATATCTATATATATATCTATATATGTATGTTTGTTTATATGTATGTTTATATGTATATGTATGTATGGATATATAATATATGTATGTCTATATGTATGCATATATGTATGCATGTATGTATGTATGTGCATATATCTATATATTAATTCATGTGATTGATAGAGCAACTGAGGAAAATGTATCATAGCGTCAAGTATCAGAATGTCAGAAAAGAGTTCCAGATAACTTTACCATTGCAAAGGTACCACCCTTCTTAAATTTGATGACAGCAGGGTCATTAGTGGAAGTGGAACAACTCAAAGAGCCAAGATCAAATCCTGTGATTATCTGTCACATTTACCAAGCACTGGTTTAAGTACCCTTTCTATGTTCAATGTAAAAATCTGTTGTTTCTTTGTCAGACATTGGTAAACATGAAGCAGAAAGTATCACAATCGAACAGGGATTTTGCCTGGACTGCAAAATGTGTTCTGTCAAAACTTGCAAATCTGAATAGATCTGGATTCACCTTTTGATGTACTTTGAGCTTAAGCGCAAACATGCAATCAAAGCAGCCATTTTATGAATCAGTAAAGTACCTCGTACTGTGTTAACACCTGGTGTAATAAAGTTTCTAGTCACATATTTCTATTATCGGTTAAATTGGTTCGAAAACAAACAATTGCTCCATGACACACACTTCATAACTTACAAGGTGATCTCTGTGCTGCATTAAGAACAATGCAACAGTGTGCTTTAAAAGGTCAATATCATTAGCTAGGCACCAGTAGGTCAATTACTAGCACCAGCTGTGCAGGGCAACTGTGATTGACCTTTCTATGAATGCTTTCTGGTAGTCTAGCCAGAAAACTGATAAATCTCTCTAAAACTCTGAATGGTATTGAAGAGAAATTTGGAGAATAAACTGTTCTGTAACTTTCATAGCATATATGCCCAAGTAGGCCTACAGTAATTCACCTACAGTGTGTACATTAAATCGCTGATATTCTGTTAACTGTTAGTGACAGTGGGGATTTATTTTATTGTGTGTGCAAAGCAGGGCTTACACCTACTGACTCTACTTGCACAAAGTGAATGGTTGGTATGTTGCATCAATGTAGCAAGTTCAGCTAAGTATATCTAGAAAAAGCCAGTTTATTCAACGCTTAGTTCACTTCCGTTCTTACCTTGCCTGTTTTTCCACTGCACTGCCTAGAACACTCCAGATGATAACATTTAGCACTGTCCTCATGTTCCCTTGGTTTTGATGAGAATCGGAACCAATGCAGTCATCATGGTGTGTGTATATATATTAGTGTGTGTGACCCCCAGCGTGTAAATTACAATGTCTTAAAGTAGGAATCATGGATACTTCTCATACTTGGTATGTGGATGCGTCACATTGAGTACAAAACCCCTATTGTTTTTGGTGGAAGTGGGTATTGCCACTACAGTATACAGACCTGTGTTTATCATGCCATAGTGTAATTGTATATCAAAATAGTGATTAAGGACATACTTTATAAGAGCTATTTCTGGTGAACAAGCAGAAGTCTAGTGTAATGAAGCCATCAAATCCTCAATGCATATTTATCATTCTGGTTTCGTATGTTGAACGTTTCATTCAGCATTTGATTTTCATGTCCCATTTTGGGCTACAATACAGGAATGTATTTTCTAAGCATTATTTGAAAACTTGCATACATGTACACAATATTCCTTCAAAAAACTTGGCTTGTCTGATTTTGGAATGGAGATGAAAAGGTTCCTTGACCTGAAATGCCTACAATCTGGGGTGATGATAAGTTTTAACTTCTCCTTAGAACGAGGCAGATCTAAACTGATACAGGTGTGTACAGAAAAACCCTGTGTACAGCAGATGGTAAGAGTTGTTATGGCAGCAACCTTTGCCCAAAGGGCAATAGGCAAGGAACAGATCTGTTAAGGATTCAAGAGTTTATGGGAAATTGCAAGAGTGACCAGGTCAAGCTGGCCAAAACTGTTTGAAAAGCACTCTGTAGAAACAAGTGCAAAGGCAAGTAACTACTTTATCTGGGAGGGCATGGTAGGATTGGGCTTAATAAACATTTTGTTCACTGATTCACAGGAAGTCAGGGCAATTGTCCTCAGGCTTTGCATAGTGGTCAAGTTTGTTTGAGTTGTGTTTACATTGTATACTACTGCATATAGCAGGACTGGCCTGGTACTTGATCAATGATAGCTCATGTCAGCAGAGTTTACAGTGTAAGGGTGTGAATAGGGCTTCATCTGAATAGTGGTAAATGTTGGACTAATCCAGTGTTTTTGATTGTTCTGTCAATGTACAGAACATCC
Organism: Apostichopus parvimensis; assembly: GCA_000934455.1. Lineage (NCBI taxonomy): Eukaryota > Metazoa > Echinodermata > Holothuroidea > Aspidochirotida > Stichopodidae > Apostichopus > Apostichopus parvimensis. The sequence goes on along the minus strand of KN889457.1, from coordinate 68,705 downwards.
ACACTTTTTTGGTGGAGGACATGTATGCTCTCCCCTACAGTAAGCAGCTTGTTTAGTATAATAGTTATGACTGCTGTCATCACAAGTAAAATGCCATAAACAAAATCATGATTTGGTGTTTTATTTGCCTCTAATTGTTTATAACTAGTGTACTACAGCAATGCCCAGTATATTAAGTCTAGCATTATAAAATGTTATAAACAAAATTATGATTCAAATGGTGTTTTATTTGCCTCTAATTTGTTTATGGTGTATTACTGCAAGTATATTAAGACTAGCATGTTATGATAAATGGTAAGGTGTGGTATGTTATAGGTACTGTACAGTATGGCATGGGATGGTATCAGTATGCTATATCTAGGAGCTACCAGGTTCAAATCGTTGCATACCTATTTGGATAAGATTCATGTACTGCCATAGCTACCATATTGTGATTACTTGCAGTAACTCTTCAAAGGAAACTTACAAAGTGATTGAATTAGTCAGTGATGATGATACTCCTATGTCTCCACATATCCTCAAAGAAGATATAAATCCAACAAGATTCTACCGAACATACATCATAATTCGTAAGTCTTCTGAATGGGAGAGAATATGAGGGCTGATCCAGAAATGAAATGGGGATGCAGTACTAAAATGTTACCAATTTTCGTTAGCTACTGTAGGTAGATTAAATTGCATACGTTTAGATGACGGAGGTGCGTATCATCATTTGCAAATTTATATTGAAACCAGTTAGTTTGGGGGTGTGTGTTTGTCCTTGCATTTTCCTGTAAGTGCTACATGTGCCCCCCCCCCCCCCCCCATAACACATTATACCTTGATCCTGGATATTTCTAAATAAAACCATAGATGATCTTTAAGGCAAAGAATTCCTACTGCAGGAAGGCAGGCAGCATGCAATTATGAAAACAAACCTTACAAGATTAGAATCTTCTGTAAAAAACCATCCAGATTCCTAAAATTCTTCTTCTAGTTCCAGACACTTATCACTCATCACTATTTTGAGCAAAACTCTTTTGAGATTCCTAGCCAGTATTAAAGAAGGCCACAGAGGTGTGCAGACCTGTTGGAGGGTTAAAGAAATATATACAGTTTGTAGTGATTGGACCTGATTTTCAAATCCTTGTCCAAGATTAGGAAAGAGCATCACATGTGAGTTTTGCAGCTCTGATGTCAATGACTTCCAAGGACTGTACTATTAATACATGAGAACATACTCTACCCACTCTTGGTTTGGACTTCCGACAAAATGGTAAGCATTTCCTATGAAGGAAGGAAAACGACCTAGTAGGGGCTTCCTTTTTCTGCTTTATTGTGATGCTAATCTCCTTAAATTTTGCACAGGAAATGTATCTTTTGTCTATTTGCTTTGGAAAGTTACAGGAATATGCCCAGGGTATTAGCAATGTTCATTAATTTATTTCATATTCGCAGCTGGAAGAGCACATCAAATTGTTCTGTTATTTGTATGAAATAGATGCCACCATTCTCTGTAGAGGCTGGTTGATACAAGGCTGGATTGCTCCAGAACATTTTACTATCATTTTAAATATCAATGTTACTAACGTTGATCTGTTTAGCTACCAAAGCTAAGAGCAAAGAGGACTGTTATGAAATTGACACTGTTGCCTCGTAATCACTCACTTACAGTAGTCCAGCGATGTTGCTTCTTCTATCCATCTGTGCAAAAATGGCGTAGATTCCATCTCAATGGCATAGATTCCATCTCGATGTTATCCACTTCTTCCCCTCGTTCTCTCGTTTTCCTCCTCACTAGCACTGTCTCCTCATCTTGTTGCATAATTTGTTGAGTAGAGGGCATACAAAGTGCATGAGTTATTGTACTGCATATCAACTGTAGACAAGAACAAGTGCAAAAGGCAAGAGAAATTTTCAACAGCTGTGTGTACTAGACCAGTAGTACTTAAGCTTTACCTTTTCTCAGTTCCCAACTTCCTGAGGTTATTAGTCATGGATTTCATTATCAAATCATCCTGACACCATCTCATCATATCATGGGTTCCCTATAACATGAAACCATGCCCCCCTCCCTCCCCTGTCTGTACTATACCCATTTACAACTCACTCTCTATACACCCAACTGCTATACTGCTGACACACCCCATGCTGTCTTGTCTAACACAAGTTCAGTACCACAAAACGGCTGGAAGACACGTGACAAGATTTTCTTCATGTGAATCCTCCATCCTAAAACTCAACAGGTCGTACACATCCTCTACTACACCGCTTTAAAAATACCAGTGCTGGATTTCCTGACACACATGTCATGAGGACTTGGCTTGCAATTAGGGAATAACTTCTATTATCAGAGCAAATCAATTGATGTGATTGGCAATTGCTTGTCAAAGAAAGAATCTGAGATGTGATTGGCATGGACAGTTTGAAAGAGGTTGAACCTGACTATGGGCATCTGTGATTAATTGTTATTTCTCTTTTGCCGGGTCTATAAAGCCACAAATTGTATAATCATGTTTTCTTTTCTGTTTCTTCTTTGTCCCCCTCTTGCAGATTGTAGAAAGTGCAATGCTACAGAGCTCGTCAGAGAATATTGTGCGAGTGATTTCGGTAAGAATTTTGGTTAGTTTTTGTAGAACCGTTGTAAACTACTGTACATGTATGGAAAGAATGCAAAAAAGGTTCATAGAAGCCTGCCTGACTATGTAGGAGGCCAGCTACCTACATAGTTACATGTGACTGACATGTCAGTGACTTTATATTCAGGGGAAGAAGGTAGAGGCTGAAGAAAGTGTTCTCTCTCTAAATTTGAGAAGGTATAGATTAGATGACATTGTTATAGCACATAAATTATGTTTGCTAAAGGAGCAAATATTTGCTAAGCATTTCCCTGAAATGATCAGAATTAAGGGTTTAACAGACTCCATAACTGCATAAATGGAATAACCATAAAGTAGTACCTTAACTTTGTGTGCAAAGTTCCCTTCATTTACACTTAGACAGTTAATAACTCACCAAAAATAAGAGCTCTTTACTAACTGTAGATTGCAGGGGTTGGGGGAGGGGGTTTCCAGCTATTTGTGAAAATTGCAAGGCTTGGTTGGAAATAATCCAAAGTTTGCAACTAATACAAAATAAAGTGTGAGGACAAACCCAAACAAAAAAGGATAAATAATTAAAATGGCAATATTTACAGTTCATGTCTGTCTCAACTCTACAACTTCATGTACCTTCCCATTTGTCTACAAGTAAGTAACAATTTCACCGACCTACCTCACGGTCATGCGTTTTCTTTATGACAGTGGTTAACACAGTCTTTTCTACTTGGTTAACAGTGATTAAAGGCAGACTTTTGGATATCACACCAGATGTGATGACTAGCCAGAACTACATCGACGTATTAGCCAGCCACATATACAGACAGACAGACAGCATCTTCTTACCGGCCAGAAACAACCACTACAGGGGAGTCATCATTCGACCACTACAATGCATGACCACTAAAGACCACAGCAGCTATCTCATCACTGGAGGCATTGGACTCGGTGAGGCCAAAGCCGGCTGTATGGTCAGATTCCAACAAGCGAGGAGATGGTTTGTCGAGATGACCTTAGCTGGACTCAATGAATGTGACCTCAGTCAGGTCATGGAATACTCTAGGAGGAGATGAGGGTTAAAGGTCATGTATGAGGAACTTACGAGAAAGCTTGCCTAAGTGTTAAAAAGCTTTTTTTTACAACCGCAGGAGCAGAAGTTGATCAATGAACGGAACTTTTCCACAGGCTCCAAGAGAAATTTGTGGAGAAGTGTAAAGGGAACAGGGTCAAAGGTTATATTACTATTTAAGGAATGAGCTGAAACAATCTTCCGCATAGTTTGGAAAATATTGTTCATGCTGACCTAAGATATGATGAAGTATGCCAAATGAACTTTGATGGACAGGGGCATGGACCGTAGAAGAGAAGAATGGCAAGAGAGACAGAGAAATATTTATGAAGTAAATATGTATTTATAAAGATTTTATATTAGCAGTGTAACATTCCTCACAAATAACAAAAAACTTTGACATATGGCAGAAAGAAAGGAAAACACCGCTTGTGCCAATGTTGTGTATTTGGAGAGGATTTGAGAAGAGGGTTCTTTAAAGAGACACTGTCACTGGTGACTATGAAAACAGCACTAAACTTAAGTGAGCTTGCAAAGTGAGTTATAATATATGCTTAATTGTAGTTCTGTTGGGTACATTACAACATTGCATGTCTCGTAACACCACTATGTTGTAGCAAAGAAAACTACTTCAAAGGGTTTGTACTTACATGACATTTTATGTTTCAGAAACTTATACTTCCATTTGACCTGGAAAGCAGGATCGTTGAAAGCAAAAGGCCTGCAAAGAAAGGAAGGGGAAAAATATTGGAAAATAAATTCAAAGTTTATATGATATTTAAGAAAGGCATTAAAAAAATTTTTTGAACAGTACCTTATTAAAAACATGTTCCAAGAAAGGTCGGAAGGACAGACCAGAGAATTACAGATTCTTTGTTGGAAATTAAAGGCTTAAACTCAGAAGATAAAACCAGGTTTTGAAGACATTTTTGAATGTACATTTTGATGTGCATCGACATCATGATACACATTTAACAAAAGAAGAAAACTTCTCAGAATTATTGTATGTTTCCTGATACATCGGTCAAATTGTATTTCAAGATAAAAACAGAAGGCATTTGAAAAACTTCAGCAGAAATTACCAAAATAAGCCCTAATATCTCTGTTGTATGATCCTTGTGAATCCAAGTAAGTCATGAGTTCACTTGATGTGAAAGCACCAACTAGTCAGCAGCTTACTATTGATGTATTGGCCACGGGATCATGGATCTAATGGGATCTTAAAATCGAGCAAAGGGAGACATAGCGAGACTACACTAGCCCAATGAGATGGTTTCTACATCTACTTGATGATATTGAACCTGTCGCATTTGAGAGGAAAATTGCTGTGTGCACTGTTCCGTTTCTTTTCAGGCTCAGACCACTTTAAGGCGCTGAGTTAACCCCCTTGTCCCTTGTCAACCCCATCCAATGTGCCAGTAGCCACACAGTTTTTGGAGCTTGAACAGCTCTTAAAAATACATACTTTTTGTACTTGGGTTAAACGATGGCGTGAACAAATGATAATTTGTTTAAGATTAAGCTCATGTCTTGCTTTAACTAATTGTTAGAAACTTAATCATGTTCTCACATATAATGAAATGTTGTTTCTTTTAAAGTTGTATCAATGTTTTTTGTTAACTTTAGTAACTGTAATACAGATGCACAGCATGCATAGAATATATTTCACTTTTCTATTTTTAGGTTCAAACATGCCACGGTTATTTTTTTTGCATATGGCATTACTGGACTTACAGCATTACTATTTATGTTCTCAAGATTTCAAATTGTTAAACCATAAGTGTTTTAGGTCTTTCATAAACTTTTGTAAAGGTGTTACTTTTTTAAAGGAGTTTCTTCATGTTTGTCATTCCTGGGAGAAGATACAATTGAAGCTTGATGCTTTCAAATTGATAGATGGATTGGAAATAAAGCAGTTTAATTTCCAAGATAATGAGTCATAAATGCACAATTTTATCTTTAATAGTTGCCATCATAGTTCTTTGTAAACATGTGGCTCATGATGTGTAGCAGTGGCCTACCTTCAAACTGTGAATACTCTCTCAAGAAAAATGGTATTTTAACCATTTTTTGCTTGCAGGTGATTATTACTATACACCATAACAAAACCACTAGTGTCATCTGTAAGTGGGAGAATGTCTTGCTTTGTGCAATTGTAGTCACATTTTTTTAATCATGTTCATCAATACAACAAAAGTTATGCAAAAGTAGTGGTATTTTCCTAAGACTTTCCCCATTAATATATTTTGCCAAATGCTAGTTTACCACAGTAGCCTATGCTATACCCCTGTCACTGCAGCTTGGTGAACAGTCTTTGGTTTTTATATCTTCTGAAGAAATTTCAATTTGCAATGCACCAGAAAAGGGTTCAAACATTGGTATAAAACAAAACTTACCCAACTTGTTGACTGTTCTGAACTCCTCTTTCAAGTTTCAAGCATACTGCATGAAGATGGAACATCAGTATCCTACCACAATATGCTTGGACGGAATGTCAGCCTAACTTTACAAGCTGATTTAGAGCTCTCTTTTTATAATTTGCAAGTCCCAGATTTTCAAAATCTGTCATAGCCTAAAGTACTTGTAATTATTAACTTAAGTGACAGCCTTAACAATTTATCGATTCCTTGTTCATTTCTTCTCATTGGTACTGCTCACAATCAAGCTTTAAAGGTAAAATTATGTACCTATCCTAACAGGATATGTAATGAAGACACTCTCAACCTAACCATGTTAACAATCTTTCGAGTTCTTCAAAAAGAAGACAAGTCATTGTATGTGTAATAAGCTATCGTTGCTTTTAAGTACAAATATAAGTACTTTGACAATGTTTCAAATTTCAAAAGCCGAAAAAAACATTAGTTTGAAGTAACAATGTTATGTTTCAGTACAAATTTCAGTTATTTCTTCCATGAAATGATGTTTTTCTTGTTTATTGTTAACAATATGTCTTACATAACTTGTTTTGATTCTGTGTTTCCATCATGTTGACTGTTTTGTGTTTTGATCGGTTATTCCAAAATTGCCAGTTAATTTCCCTTTCTTTTTGTTTTGTTCAATCACTGCCATGTATCATAAATACTGTATATGTTCTTATCAATATATCCGATTTTCACCAAAATAAAGTATTGGTCTTGTTTGATTTGTTTCGCTGTCCTCTATTTAATCAATCATCTTTGTTAGTACTGGAAATAGATATCTTGGTAGCACATAGATATACTGTGCTTAAATGACTCGACAAAATGAGAAAAAAAAGCTTATCAAGTTTTACAAGTATACATTGTAAGTGTCCACTGAAGCGCGTATATGTCGTGCCTAATGAGCAATAATACGAAAATTAGTTTATCGCCGAGTAACTCCATTGTTCGAGCGAAAACCTCAGTGTTTCGAGGTAAAAACAGAGTTTATCAAAAACTCAAATTGTAAACTTGTGTTTTCAAGTCAATAAACTCAGTTAATCGGCCGAGTTAATTTACTGAAAAGTTATTCATATCCAATATAATATGACACGTTCTGTGACGAATACAACTGAATGAAAATAGATGGGGGGGAAAATGAAAAAATACGTAGTTTTCATTTGGTGAAAAATATATGGAAGATTAAGATCTAACAGCCGCTTCAAAGACGAAAACTGATGCAAATATTTTAAGGTGCATAAGGACCAACAACAAATAGTGAATCAAGATCACAGTGAAATTATAGGACCAATTTGGATGTGTCATCTTATACCATAATAAAGGTAATGCCATCGATTGTCATCGTCTTCATGTACCAGGACGACGATATTTTTCATGCCGAAACCACCAGTGAAAACTAGCAATATATGATCTACTAACTCGCGATGCCGTATGCCTTTGTTGCACCATGGCTTGTTGAGGTAACTTTGCGCAATGGGGACTCAGAGTCCGACCTACTGCAATGAGATAACACAACGGTACGCATCTATACCTATTATGTAATTAGCTTACAGGCCGAACAGGTATTACATTCACAGCAGGAAGCTAATAAAGTGAGAAAAAAATATCGCGTTTTCTTCATCATGATGGTACTGAAAATAGGTACACATAGGCCTATATAGGTTGCTTTTAATTCGATTTGGGGGCTGGTGGCTACGTCTACCGAGGGGGGAAACAGGAACAAAGACCTGAGGGAAATTTACCCTAAGTTGTAACATCAATACATAAATATCGTATATGGAAACAAATTATCTTAAATTTATTCACTCCAAAAAGTTTGCTACCGTTCTCTTAAAAGTATTTTCCTCGCGGATCAACTTGTCAATTTTGTTATTCAAAATATTGGTTGAGGGAGATGCTCTTAGTCACGGGGTGTGCATAAGCTAATCAGCATTGTGTTGGGGTCGGTGGAGGGGGGTGCAATAGCCAATAAAACATGTAGATAACAAACAAACAAAAGAAGTGTTTTTTTAATGCTTGTAAGTCTGCCAGAAATATTCAGGAATGACCATTTGTTTTAGTGTAGTTTTCTTCACTTTCGTCAGTTTGCACTTGCGCACAACTCGAACACACTACAATTGCTACATTTGGATCGGATTGAAGAGGCTTCTAAAAATTTATAGGCCGCGTAGTAGATGGATTGGAAAGGGTTGTTGTGTAGTGTGTAAATCCTCTATCTACTGTGTATGTCGTGTTAACAAAATATTGTAACGAGGAAATGATAAACAAGGAGTATACTATATTAACCTGTGTATTCTAAACATACGTAACTTCTTGTAATCTTGTCTATGGTCGCGAACGCTTGAACATGCCGTCTTGTATTGCTACGATGCTAAATCGAATGCAAACTAAATGTGGTAAGTTTCTATCCCTTGACGGTTCAGAAAGAATTTATCCCAAAGAATTGTCTCCTATCTGAGTCAAAATACCAAATTGAGTACAACATATTCGTCTAGATGAACATAATGATATTGATATTTTGGCATGTTGATCACGGGGACATACACACAGCAGGGGGCTGAAATGGTATCTTTAAATTTATAATGATGGTTTATGGGTGACTGGATGTGATCCATTATCAGTCTTGTGGTCATCCAAGTTAGCCCACACAGCGCCCAAACATGTGGAGGAGCATGGTGCACACATTGGATTGGACAGTTTCGAAACTAAATTCTTTTCGTTAAACATTCTCCTTATAACATAGATGATATATAAATATAAGACCGATTGTTTCATTATCTATCAACTACATGAGTAATGTACATTTTTTTTAACGTGTTTCAATATACAAGGGCGTTCACAATTATTTTTTTTATAATAAATATATTACTCATCACGGTCGATGAACTTTCAAGGGAAAGGAGGTTTTTTGGTTTTGATGACCATGATACCGAGAATCTGAATCGCCATATGAAGCATGACGTCATACCCAGTCAACGCCATAAAATATTCGCACAAGGCTTATCACTAAACAGACTTACAGAGCAATGAGGGAAGCTGTACAGCTGGACAAAGACATTTGTAATGTGTCAGAGCTTGCCATATATAGCAGTGAGCGCTACATTCTGTTTGGGCCTACAAATCCATCTGTAGACGGAATTATATTCGAGTACATGCAATGTCTACTATATATACTACTTAAATCTGGGATCGGACTGGTTGACCAAAACAATTCTTTTCGAGTAATGTACCACCGAGGGAGCATATATATGCATACATTGGTGGTAATGCATACGGCTATATAGTATCACGTGTACACATATGATCTGACCAGATGCCCATTTCCCTGTTGTAGTTGGCTAGAACTGTTCCTTCACTCTTTATAAACATAAACACCGTTGAATGTCTAGATTTTTGTATATATGTAATAATGCATGTACAGAACATTGTCAGATTTGGCCGTCTATAGGGTGTTTATATATAGCTCACAAAGAATCCTTCTTCTTTTCACTTTCATGAGTCACGCAAGAAAAGAAAATCAGAGCAAAACTGCCGATAGCTACGTCATATCTGATATATAAATGCACTAAAATATCACTTGCGATTTCATTTCAATTTTTTTTATTTTTGTGCTTTTTCTAGATAATTAGGACTTGCGGGCATCTCTTACCATCCAACGTCTTACTTGGGGAACCTGAATAGATCGAAAGCCAGAGAAGAGCTTAACAAAGCTAAAAGTAGCGTATAGAAACCAAGGTATACAGACGGCGAAAGGATTAGAGTACGGTGTTGAAATTTATACCTCAAAGTCGTGTCGGTATGCCAATCGAAAATATACAAACACAAAAAGAATTTATTTGGACGTTTTGTGTCGTTCTGATAGATGTCGACGGTACGAAATGCTACAAGGGGGGATTTCTAGGGTTCGTTTACAGCTCCATTAGACCCAGCGGTGTCAGAAATATTCGTCCGTTCATTGGTGATAACGAATTCAGTTAATCATTTCATGCATTTTATGGCGAACATCACCGGCGGTTATATGCTCTGATTTATACCAAGACGGATCATGGGTCGTTCACATGAATTAGTGGAACCTTTTATGATGTCAAACATAATGCGCATAAAACATGTGACTAGGATTATAAGTGGTTATCGCCAATGGATTTTGTTATAAATCAAAGCATTAGAATATAGCCTACATACGTATACATATACAAACATGTAGGCTACATGATCACAATGTTAGACAACGCGAACAGTGTGTTAGGTACAAAACGCTTTTAACTTATACAATCGATGATCATGCACGTTGGTCTATAACTTCAAATGTGCACTATTAGTCCATCGGCTGAGTATCAAATTTCCACACTTTCGTTGCACCCCCCTTGCAGCTTTAGTTTGAGTAATGAAATGGGCAGTTAATAGTAAAAG
>KN889457.1:14818-32421 GCA_000934455.1 Apostichopus parvimensis | reverse complement strand
GGGGGGGGGGGGGGGGGGGTTGGTGGCCGAATAAAACATTGAAACGCAGGGGTTGTTCTTGGGAAGCTCTGATGTTATATCGTCATTGCGCCCTTGTTGAAACGGTGGAGAGGAAGAATGAGGCTCAGGCTGAAAAGAGACGGAAAGGGGACAAATAATTGGAGCACGTTGATTTTTTCTTCTTACTGAAACTGCAACCGACACTTCTGCACCGACACTTCTTTCCGTAGGCCTATCACATAGCGTACAAGCAAATTCGCGCACATCATACAAGCACTTTTATAGGTGTAGATGTGTATTATAGGGGAAATATCACAGTGCCAGGGAAAGAAGAAATCGTTGTGGGGGGGGGGGTGGGGTCATGAGTGATCCTTCTGGATGAACTTTTTTTGGTAAGAAATTTGGTAATGTATTATGTTGGTACTGCACTATAAATCTACCCCAGCCCATCCGACCAGTAGCCTTACGGCCACCCCACCAGCTTTCATTTGCGCTACATGGTTGTGTTGCTTGCTTGAACTTGATTTTCTTTCTGTTAAATTTTCTAACTTTGGAACAGGCACTTTTTTTGATCCCCTGCCCCTCCCCTGCCCTCCCCCTGCTCCTCCCCTCTCCCACCCCCTCCCCATTCCCAGCACCTTAAGCACTTGCTCCTGCCGGCCATTCTCACATCAGACCTTGAAAATTCAGGTCTGCGTGGCTTCGGCAGATATCGCCATTTATTAATATTCAACATTCAAACGCCTTACAACATTTACATAACGAGAACATCCATCCCACCTTCACGGGGGAACAGCTCAGGGTTCGATATGCCACGAAAACAAGCATCGGAAATTACGTAGCCAACAGCTACACAGGGATGTTGACATGCATTGTGATGTATTGTTTACATCCCGATCCAAACAGCTTATTACGCAATGCCATTCCAAGGAAGGGAAATCAAAACACATGCCAAGAGGGTAGTAGCGTATATTCCCATCATGCTAACTGTTTATATTCATTGCGTGCTTTTACAATGCATTGTGGGTAACTGTTTTCAGAACGAGGCAGTGTGGTGGTTGTCTGCATTGGTAGTCGGCCATTTTCCTTCTTTTCGTTTGGAAACCCACGATGGCGGCTCTTCGTCAGGCCTCGCACAACGATGCTTGGGCCCTCCTGGCACTGAAATCGGCCCCTGCCAGCCCAACACGAGGCCAGTGGACTGATGACTCTGAAAAGGGATCACCGATTGCCCGACTTGAAGGAAGGGATTTCGAATTTTTGGTTAAGAAAATGAGGACGACTATCGGGCGGAACAGCAAGCAAGGTGCTGTGGATGTAAACATGGGTCATTCTAGCTTCATTTCACGCAAGCACCTCGAGATTTTTTGTGAAAAATCGAACTTCTTCTTGACTTGTAATGGGAAAAATGGAATTTTCGTGGACGGTGTCTTTCAGAGGAGGGGTGCACCGGCCTTACAACTTCCAAAAACGTGAGTATTGTCAATAGTTAAAGATTGCTGTGTGAATTTCCAATTTCAGAAAGTCACGGAGCATGCATACATGTACGTAAATTCTGTTATCTAATGCAAATGGAAATTATGCGAATTATCCACTCAAGAACTGAAAATGGTTTTGTCATCGAATATCATTGTTTATTAAGTTTGAAAATTCAGAAAGTGTTTTAGATTTTTTTCTGAATTTATCATATAGCTTTTGAGAAACTTAATGGCGATCTTTTCGTGATAAATAATTACAAATTACGTTTGTTTTGCGTGTTTCCATGTTGTTGGAATGACCCGACCCGTTTGTATGTAAACAAACCCAGCCTTCACGTTAAAATCTTTTTCGAAAAGCAAGAGATAGCTTTCAGAAGTCTGGGCAACGAGAATGGAGTGTTTGAGAAAAGTGTCTTTTTCGTTTTCCTGCTAATGGTATATATTTAAACAACATCCGGTGTCCAAAACTTATGCTGAAAGCCCAGCAATTGATTGTCACAGGGCGAAGCAATTCATACACATTGCATATAACGTGTTCGAACCATGTTGAAAGATAATCTGTGTACATGCAGTGCTGTTGTGTGACGTCATCAACAACCAACAACAGCTGATAGTTGTGGCAAGCGTTACTGAAAGTCCCGCAAAACAAACTCTTGCAAGAATTTTTTCCCCCAAATGTAACAACCTGTTTGTTGTATGTTCCTGTGTTACATTTTAAGGTGCAACATTACCCATTATAACATGTAACACAGTGAAAAAAATTATGAAGAACACATGGTATCTTTTTACTTCGATTGAACTGCAGCATATGAGATAATGTGACCCAAGTGTATGTTTTTAATTAAATATTCCCAAATTAGTTTATCTCACAGTCACACAATGCAAATAAATGTCACTGCAGTCCTGGACAACAACAACATTAACCAATTTCTGAGAAAAGTTTTTGTGTTTGTAGTATGTTACTTCTGAACTGCAAGTAAACAGGGAGTATCAGATGTTCATAATTTCTACAACCCATTAACTTAATGACATTGACATTAAAAAAGTGTTACTCTCATATCCGGCCAATGTTTACTTAAACACACATTGTGCCAGTGTGTTAGAACATTGGTTGTAGCCTAGTAAAAAACGGGATGATTTTAAGCCAACAGGATTGCTAGCTATTAGCTGTTTTATGCTCTGTTTCATTAGAATATGACAGTTTATCCCTGCTTCAGCATACGAGCACACAGTTACACATGGAGAAAGCGTTAGGATAATTGCTGTTTGACCATGCTATGAATATGGTGAACTCAAATTCTGGTTGAAAATCTTGCAAATCAAGAATAATGTACACACTACAAAGTAAGCTTTTATAAAAATCAGCTCCGCTGTGCTTAGCAGGTGTTTTGAATGCTGTAAAACATTGACCCCTTGATTCTGAAGTATTACAACAATGTCAGTATAGTGAAAACCGTGCCAAGTCTTTATGAGAACTCTGGTGTGATTTGATAATTTTTGGTTTGTTGAATGAGGGTCGTGTCAGCAAATGCTTGCACCACGACAATACTGTCACAGTTGAAACAGTAAAATCATAAAGTGGCACCTTTAGCGTTCCGGCCAGATTTGAAGATTGCCTGTTTAAAAAGTGCAGTTTGTAAACTATAAATATATGTATTCTTTCTTAAGGTTTTGTCTTGGTTGCTTAGTGCACAGTATTGCTGCCGTCTGCACAACATTAGCATATGCTATATGTTGCACAGCATTAAAACACTCCTTAAGGCCAATACTGCATCATATCCCCCTGGAGATTTGAAAGGTTCCTCACACATTCTTGGAGTGTTACAATGTGCAGGTCATGCTATGTAAACCTTACGTCCTTCATGTTTTATTGGGAGATTTTAGATGGGAGATATGGCCATCTTCATTTCAAGACATCATAGTACCAACATGGCCAGAGTCCTGAGTGTGGGATTTGGATGTGTAGTACTCAAACCCTTTTCAATCCTGCACTAAATTACTGTTGGTTTGGAAGATAGGAAAGTATAAGTATGATCAGAGAAAGCCAGAAAGGAGTCTTCACTTGTAAATACTCAAACCAGCAAGTTTTCGGAATTATGTGAGAACAATCAACGTAACAATGTATGTATGTACTAGAATTTTCTGCTCTCTAATGCTGGTCTTCTTGAATCTCTTCCTCTTTTGGCCCGTGTTCTCGCTGCAAACGGAATATTAATATTTTCATTGCGTTTATTCTTTCCATCTCACAGATGTGTGGTGAGGTTTCCAAGTACCAACATAAAGATAATGTTCCAGTCCCTGATTGACGATAAGGCCAGCTTTCAAGCAACCTTACCACACCTGCCCCCACCCCCACTACCTCAGGAACTCAGCCCCAGTAAGCAAAGAAGAATGATCCCTCCACTGAAGATTGACATCCCAGGACCTGATGCTAACCTTGGAAGTCCTTATCCATCACCAACTGGAACACTCAGGTGAGCAAAATGGTTATCTGCAGCTGTAGTTACCCTTCTAGTTCTTGAAAAGAAATTAAACTAATACATTGCAAAAATTAGACTATTTTATCGAATATCCCTCTTAATCATCAGTTTATAAAGTTTATGCAGCTGGTTGGGGAAGTAAATACTTCAGCCCAACTTTGTAGTTTGTTGAATTAGTTGCCCTGAGGAGAAAGAAAAGCAAAATGCTATGTGAGAACATGTTCAATGTAACTGTGTCTTCAAATTACAAAATATGTTTCTTGTTCCAGGAGCTGATCAGTATATAGATGATAACAAGATAACAATTGCTTGTTTTCCTTCCAAACCTTTGTAAGAATATGTCACACAAATTGGCAGAAGATGGACTTTTCACCTACTGTACCAGTGTGAAATTATATTTGTCTTACATGTACCATCAGTACAGTGGTCGTATATTTGATTTCCTGGTTGAATCAAGGTATTGGTTTTACATGGTTCAAACTTCTCAAGTGTGTTTCTGTTTCTCCTTTTCATTCCAAATAGTGCCGTTAACTCTGCACCGACAAGTCCGAGGGCAGGAACCCTTCAGCCGCCTCTAAACGTGACGCAGGATTTACAGGCTGTCGCGTTGGCAGCCGCAGCTGCAGTAGGAGAGAAGGACGTCGGTAACAGCCGTTCGTCGGGTAGCGAGGGCAGTAACCCTCCTGGCAAGGATGAAACCAAGCCACCATATTCTTATGCTCAGCTGATCGTACAGGCCATCATGTCAGCTCCAGACAAGCAGCTGACCCTCAGCGGTATCTACGCATACATAACAAAGACATATCCATATTACAGGACAGCAGATAAAGGATGGCAGGTAAGATCTTTTGTGGCAGGTCTTTTGTGGCAGGTCTTGTGTGGCAGGTCTTTTGTGTGGGAAGAATTGTTGTGTTAAAAAGAGGAAGGCAGGGACTATTGGTCAGGTACACAAATGTGCATTCAGTATTGGCAAATTGAAAGAAGAGTAGGTCATTGGCAGTTAACATACACATGTATTTAATGGGGTAGATGTTGCACAGATGTAAAATTCTAATTAATACTAAAATTCTCATTGGAAAGAGTGATAGCAAGATAAACATACATTTGTGTAAGTATTTTCATTAATTTATGTCATTGCTCTCTGGCCTGTCTCCATTATACATATATGCATCCCAATTTAGCTAGCTTACCAAAATTGGTAACAGTTTAGTGCTGTGCCCACCACCACCCCTCTCCCACTGACGAACTGACCAATCAGTAAGGATTTTCATGATATGCTTTTTGAACATTAAAACTGTTAAATGTTAACAGTAAGTCCTGAATAATCCTTTTTGTAGACAATGCTTTGATGTGATGTAATGATGTAAATAGTCCATTGAGTTGAATTCATGATGAAAGTCAGTTCATACAACAATTTAATGGTTGTGAATTTGTGATATCATTTATGAGTCATGAGACACAGCTCGTTGAAAATGTGCTGATTTATAGGTGGAGCAAACTCAAATATATTTTATCGTATGTGACGACAGAGGTGCTTGTGATGAAGCTACCAACCTCTGGGACATTCATTGTTCTACTCTTCTTCTTCTGTGCAGAATTCAATAAGGCATAACTTATCTCTTAATCGGTACTTCATCAAAGTCCCCCGTTCACAAGAGGAACCGGGGAAGGGCTCCTTTTGGAGGCTAGACCCAGCTTCAGAGGCCAAACTAATGGATCAAGCATACAGGAGAAGGCGGCAAAGAGGTGTTCCTTGCTTCAGAACACCATTTGGTGGAGTATCATCGAGGTAGGTACTGGCTTTGTCAGTAGGTGTTGATGGTAATGTCAGCTCTCTCTCTCTCTCTCTTGGCCATGGGTATAACAGAGGGGACCTACTATGGTGGAGCCCAAAGTGGTGTTTTGTATGTTTAGAATGCCATTCGGTGGAGCAGCCACAAGGTTGCTAATGGGCTGTATTAATGGGTGTTAGTGTCTATCCTATAGGGTATTAATATCAGCTCTCTCAGTAATCACAAGATAGAATCAACAAGTTCTCTGGGTGCTCAAGCTCACAAAGTGACCCTCCCTGTTAAGAGTGAGAGTTTGTGCAGTATCATTGAGGTAGGTACTGGTTTGTGTTAGTAGGAGTTAATGCTAATTATGTTGGTCAAAAATATCAGCTGGTACTGGCTTAGGGTGTACAAAAGGGAGGAGGTCTTATGTCCGGAAGCTCAAGATTCCCAAATATTTCTTGAAAATGAACTTAGTACTTAAGAATTGGTTAATGATAATTACTGTACAACTTGACTCTCCAGAAAAGAAAAAAGGGGAGTTGTAAGTTAGAATGTCATATGACATTGACAGTGAAAAGGGACATCAGTTAAAAGTAGTAACATAAATACAGGTTAGTCAAGTATTAAAGTAAATAAAGTCTGACAGACTTTTGCAAAGGTTACTGCCTTTCAAAAACTAAAATACCAGGAACTCCAGTACGATTGTGTTTTCAATCAGTGATCATAGTTTTGTTACAGAATTCTAGAAATGATTTGTCATGTTACATACATATTAGATGGAACGACTGGGTGAACCCTCGTACCTGTCTCTGGCGCAGCATTTAGTGTGTGTTTAGTGGTTCCTTTAACACCGGTGCTCCCTTATGGGGATGTTGCGAATCAGTTTACCTGCTGGAAAACTACCAAACTTCTCCTGGGGAGTGTTTGGGTAGGATTTTTGCCTAACCTGTACTATGAGGCATTGACAGGGTTTTTTATTTTTTTTCCTGTTTTTGCTGAATGCGGTAGTAGATACAGTCCTTGAAGTTAACCAAAGGTCTTAAAGATACCATTACGATGCATAAGACTACCGTAATAAATGAGCGGATTATTTTCATTCACATTCAGGTCAGCTCCGGCATCTCCAAGTCACAACCCACAGTATAATTCTGGTACATTTACACCAGAGAACCTCTCTCGAGAGGGCTCACCTGCACCAAATCAGAACAATGAGTCTGGAGATCATGCTCCTCTGGATCACCAGAGGTTCACGCAGGCCATGCAAGAGGTAGGGTGATCACTAAACGTGTTCCATTTCCCACCAATTGTAATAACATAACTCGCCAATTTTCGTTGTACGTCGCAAAGACATGAATGTTTCCAAATTGTGTGTAAAAAATGTGCTTTTGCTCTACAAGCAGATTTTGCAGTCGGTCGACAATTTTACCAAACGTACACAGTATTACTCAACTACGTAGCACCGAGTAATTATTGATTTGTTCCCTTTTTTTACGAAAACAAATTTGTGCCATATTTAAGCAACCTACAAAAGGCAATGATACAGGTTAGTGAGTTGTTATATAAACCAGCCTAGTCAAGGGAATTAGTATAGAAATAGTGACAGAGATGTGCTATTTTTTTTATAATAATAATAATAATAATGAAGAAAGAAAAGGGACAACAACAAGGTTGCCAAACTATTCAGTTTATGAAATTTGTTTTTTGTTTTCTTTCTCAACCACCAGCAAGTGAAAGGTGCTCTGATCAGTCCAAGCTCCCCCCTTAACTCTGGGGGTCACCACTATACCCTGCCGGTAAACCCTACCACAACCGTGCCCATGTCGAGTGGGTTGTCAGGACCCATTCACATTTCTACGTTTCCTCAGCTCTCTCATGTGGGTTCGGTTATCACTGCCCCTAAAACCTTGACCGTTGCAGCTGGGTCAATCAACAATGGCTTTACGACCCTCCATCAGGAGACAAAGACGGAAAATGTGGAGAAATCGGAAGGAAATGCTAAGAAAGAAGTCAAACATGAAAATGATAAGAATTGTAAGTTTGGAGGTCAAAAGAGCTAAGTTAATTAAGGTTTTTTTTTGTCAACAACTGTTCTTCTAATAGGGTAAGGGGTGGGGGGGGGGGGTGGAAGTGGCGAGAATGGGGGGATACTTTGTTAACTTTACTACAATGGTCTTATCTGGCGTTGCATCCACTTCTTCAGTGGCTATGATCTATGGTTCCTATCAGATGATGAGATAGTTGCTTAGTTCATGCAGAGATAACTTGAGGAAAGAATTGAAGAAGAGTATTCTTGTAGCAAGTTTGTCGCCCTCCAATTTTGCCGGTACCCTAGCTAAAGGGACGGGAGGATGAGATTCCCACAGTAATGGCAAACCCCATGTAGAAAGGGTAGACTAAAGCTGTAGTGATTGCAAGTATTTCAACATGGGTTGATAACTTTTTGCAAAACTAAGTTTTTTGTCTTTATTCAGTTGCATTGATGATGATGATCTTACAAGTATTGACAAATAGTCATGTCCTCGGTACCTTCTCATGTCGAAGCTGATGTTATTACTGTGCGCTGAATTACCCTGCAGTGCCCTATTTAAGGATACTGCTAACACCAATGACTAATTTGGGTAACAATAATTTGAGAAATACCCTCCTGTGACATCCCACAAGAGGGATCTTTGGCTGGTGGTTAACTTCTTGCCTCATCTGTTCTTTCCTCCAGCTGGGAGTCAGAATTCAGACCCTGCACAAGGTTTGCCGCCAATTTCATCATTTCCGAGGTCAGCGGGAATACTGGCATCAGATGTCCACCACCTGGTGTCAGTGTCAGGCACTTTCCTGCCCCCGACCAGCCTGTTTACGACAAGCAACGTGATACCGATCCCCACTATCACGCAAGGCCAGCCTCAGCAACACACCTCGATGATCCAAGGCATCCCAACGATGACGCTGAGCCGTCAGCCCATGGCGGTCAGTACCGGGGTCAGTCTGGCCAGTCCACTGAAAAGGCCATTGCAGGAAATAACGGAGGAGAAGGAAGAAGAGCCTGCATCGAAGCAGAGTAAAGATATCTGAGGAGGTATAAGTTAAAGAGGTCAAGGGTCATGATTAATCACAAGAATGTAGCACAGTTGTCCACGGTGAAGGTCATCATATAAAAGACAATGGATTTTGGTTCCTGTCACATTGCACATCATTTACATAATTTGGTTATATTTTGAATTATTTCACAGCTACAAGAGTCAGTAGAAGATGCAGCTGGTCTCAACTCACAGTGTGGACGGAAAGTTTAACGTATATCGATTAGTTGGAATGACAAAGACACACACACACAAACAACAACAAAAAAACAGAAGTTGGCAAACAAAGGAAAATTGAAAAAAAAAAAAAAAAAGAAGTGTTTGAATGTTTGTACAGCCACCATTCATTGGTAGACTTGGCACTTTTTATCTTAGAAATATCCTTACAGCTTTGTTGGTTGTCTTTTCATACCAATATTTCTATCGACAAATAAGTGTTGAATTTACAAGTGTCTTTTGTGAAATTAGTTGCTGTAACCCTGTTTACCCTTTTTCCCCCTTTGTCAAATATTTTGTCTTTTTGAAATTTTATACCAGACATTATTTAATCATAACACAAACAAAATGCCAAAAAAAAAAAAACCAAGAAGAAGAAGAAATGCTGTAGAAAGTAAAAAAAGGTAAAATTTGCATGAAATGTTTCCTTGTGTTGTCCCTCTGACCGAGCTAATGTGAGATGGTTACCAGTAAAGTTCTATGCAATGTGATCTGGGAAGGGAAAGCAGTGAAATACTATAGATTTCTTTGACATATTATCAGTGATAATACTAGTAGATGTTACGGACGTGGACCCCAATCTCGAAGGGTTTCACTTGTGCCTTTAATTACACATTGTTTTCACCTGCGAAGTTAATTTTAAAGTATCTAACCTGATAAGAGTCGGTTTAGAATACTTTTGGATAAATGAGATTGCTGTTATGAACAACCTATCTCCCTTACTCAGATGGAAGGGGGGAGGGGAAGGAGGGTGAGGTTGTCCAAGCACTGTTGTTAGATTCAAGGTGTTAGGGTAAGTGCACTCCAATGCGGATGCGATCAGAGATACAGCCCTTGACAGTTTTTTGGTAGTTGATAAATTTGACATTTTTTATATAATCCTTGTTAGAAAGCCCTTTTTATGTATAATTTGCTCATTAATTTTCAAAAGAATGAAGAATGGGAAAGAAATGTCCAATGTGAAAGCATGTTAATACGGACATGACTGGTATGGAGGATTCAGGGTTTATGAGGGAATGCCTAATGCAGCCTTTAAGCATTTGCAGTTAAAGGATTATCTTGTGTCAGCACATTTTGACACGCAGGAGAACAAAGTGCTCAGATAAATTCAAGTGTTTGGTTATTGAAAAGGGATTTGACCTTGTGTTTTCCACTTATCATGACTACTTTGGCATGTTTGAAGGGGTAGTCTCCTTTTAAATCCATGACAATGTTACTATTCCAATTGGTGTGCCAATGGTCTGTGGGTGGAGGAGAGGGGAGCTAAGGGAGGGTTGTTCCCCCACTAACTGCCACCGATGGTCACTCACTGATCCTGTACTAGACGTTTTACCTATCACAATAATTATCGATGGTCCTGTTCTCAGCAAGGTAAAGTGGATGATGTGGGGATTAATTGACAAAGTAAGTATTTTTAGAAGTTTGATCGTAGGTATGTAGCCCTGGTTAACATTGATTACATCCAATTAGTGTTTTGGAGCTAAAATTAGGTATTCCGTGTGATTCTTTTTTTTTTTTTCTGGAAATTATTTTGTAACTTGACTTTCACTCCACTGGGAGTACCTAGACTGGCTCTGATTCAGTTCTTTGCCGTAATTAATTGCAGAAAGAGAGACTGCATCGAAATCAGTATTTTTTTAGTGTTTATATTATTGAGCAGCTTCCGTTGTTGCTGGGTGTAACTATTTTTTAACTGTCGAATTTAAATTACTTCATTTTTTGAAAATGACAATGGAAATGTGTTTCCTATGATTGTTCATTCAGTCATCAGGTAAAATATAAATATTTTGAAATGAAGGTGAAGTTAGAATCAATGTGTTTTGCCAACCATTAGGAAGGTTGATCAAATGCACATGTTCAAGTCATGTCAGTCATCTTGTACTGCAGTAAGAGATCATGCCATCTCTTTAGCCTCTAGGTATTTGCATTAAGTTTGTTTAATTTGTAGGTGTTGATTGGCTTACTGGAAGTAAGTGATTTATACAAATATATGCAGAGTAAAGGACAACAGTGGCTTTAGAAGTTTGATGAAATTTGGAAACGCGACACTTGGAAACCAAGATTTGCATTTCTCCACGTATACTGCGATACGAAGTGGGTGTCCCTGGTTGGGTTTATATCAAGGGTGGGAACAAACTTGACTTTGTGAGCAACAGCAAAATTTTCTATTCAGTCTTGTAACATTTAAGGATGTACCTATTCTCTCGAAGCAAAAAATGGCAGTAGTTTTCATTTACATGAGAACTGAAAGATAATGAGGTATGTACATATGCATTGTCCATCGGTTATGTTTGAAATATTCTATCACAACCAGGTCTTACCTATGTGGTTGTCTTCATTTCAGTCATTCAGTAACTTCATTGTTCACTTGATTTATGGTCGGATAAAAACATTGCTTGGATATTTATAGGGTTCCATGGACGGTATTAGTGGGGCAGCAGAAATGTTTGTGTGCGGGCGGACTTTGCGGACCTGTAGTTTACATGATAATATCTTCCACTATTTTTTTGCCACGCGAATCAAATAACAAAGTTCCAACAGATGCCTTTTCTACAGAGTTTATTATTTTTCAAAGCAAACGTCATCACTTTGCTCACAGCCCTACAGAACATCCCTAGCAAATGTACTTAGTCAAAGTGGCTTATTAGAATCCATAGGATAGGGAGTTGTTATTGGTTAGCCTACTCACCAATGATCTGCATCTATTCGTGTCAGAACAAATTTCTTTATAATTAGTACATATGCATTACTTATATTCTGGTTGCAAGTGACATCTGATTATACAATTAGTTAATGAAGTATAATAATCTACTTTAAAATATGCACATTAAGAGAGTGAAGGTAAGACAATTTGACAAGTCCTAACTTAACAACTATTTTAACATTGATTACACCTCTAAAACATATACTTATCACCAATGTTTTTTTTCTTGTCTATGTGAAAACTTGGAAAGCCCGACCTGAGTTTGTGACATTATACCACACGGCATTTTTACATCGTGAAATGATGGTTATGGTATTATTTTGATAGCATTGGTTGGGTAACAAAAGATGTAAAGAGAGATTTAATTATAGGGAAAATGCTACACAGTGACCAGATTTGAGAGATTTAGCTTGGTCTGATTGTAGGAGGCAACGTAGGTTGTTACGGTGTCCTTTTTGTCACAACTGTTACAACTTTATCCTCTCTCATCTAATCAAAAGTTGAAACGAGATGAAATCCAACTGTCGTCCTTACCCGTGTGGTAGTGATACTTAATGATAATGACACATAGCAACATATTCCCTCTGCTTCGGAGATGTCACGGTGTTGAACTCTTTTTGACAAGCGAGGAATGATGTATCGTTTAAATTTTGTGTAGCAGTTTCAAAAGATGTGAATGTTTTCTCGTATAGAATACTATGGTTCCTTTGTACACAGAGTTCTATCCATCTTCTCACTCGTATAACAACTTTTCCCATTTTGCAGAGCATCTTGTGCGATGGAATACTGGATAAATAATTCCTTGAAAAAGACCGGGGGACTTAAAATACTAAAGGGATGAATCATAGCCTCTGTTGTTTAAATTATATGTTTTCCTATATTCACAATATTGCAATTTTCTTTTGCTTTATGTAGTGTTTAACAAAATATTTATGTCTTATTTAATGAAGTAATTTTTAACTCTTTCTTCATTAAAATGTCAACAATTGTTTTACCCTTTGGCATGAGAACATATAAACAAGCAATATAAATAGTGTTAAAAGAGAACTTGAATATTTATAGGTTATAGTAGTCCTATCATATTACAAATTATGAAGTGAGTAGCCCTCTGACATAACTTTTAAACTTGCATATCTTCCAAATGAAAAAACCTGCATGTTTCTCAGTTATCTTTCGGAGTTTTCCATCGCCATTATCTCAAGTGCACGATGTTGGTCAGGTGAAAAACATCTCAGTTATTGTCTTTATTAGGTGTGCCATGTGATATGTAAGGATCTCCACAAACTGAAACTGTATGGCAATAGATATCACTAATTAGTGTTTAACTATGATTGATTAATTGATCGGTAGAGAAATGCAGCAGTCGATCCTGCAACCTCAGGGAATGATTTCGATGAAAGTTTGAAATTGAACAACAGGAGTGTAGTTTCTCACCATTGTATTTGATAAATATTTTGAAAAACATTCTGGTGGGTTGGCTATGAAAGTGCACCCATTGGTTAAGATAAGGAGTGAGCAGTGTGGAAGGTCTCTCCCATGACTGGATAATATTTATCACTCACAATGGATTTGATTATTTCCTTGTATGGGGTTTGTTTTTTTGTACATTTTGGTGTTTCCGATATACAGCATACAATTGTGTTTTGAAGTCTTCAATATATTTTGTGCTTAACATGTATTTCGACTCTGCTCATGCAAAGTGTTATGCCCTTTAAAATATGTAATTAGGAAGAAGTTTTGTTCCAAAAGTAATTAAATCTCTTCGCTATTAGACAGGAGAATGTAGCCATCGTCATTTTGCTCTGAAAGCCATGTTTCATATACTGCTGATTAGACATGTGTAGGTCAAAGCCTTGCATGATTGGGTTCTTAAGAAACACTGTTACTACCCAGAAGTTTGACATGCCTACAGCATATGGATAATAAATGAGAGATTGTACTTGAAAAATATGAGAGGGACTGGGAAGGGGGGGTGGTGGTCAGTATGGGTAGGTAAAGTGTTACTGCATTATTATTGTAGTTCGGGGGGGGGGTGTCATATCATATTACGTATCATATCTTATAAGAAGGTCATATTAGTGATAATATATATCTTGCAGCCACTCATATATTTGATTTTACGTTACACTGAATGTTGGTGAATTTACGAGTATCAAAGCTTCCATCTCACCTGCCAAGGATCTATTGAATCAAGCACTTTTTACCGAGAACTTTGTTGATGTATAGAGACCACAAAGGAGGGTTGTAGATGTATAGAGACCACAGAGGATAGTTATTTGTGTGTTGATTAATTATTCTGTCTCATGATTGGTCTGTTGTTAACGTTATCACCAGCATGTACCTATCAAATCTCTGTTTACTCACCTGCTATCATAAACGTCTACATTTTTTTTTCTTTTCCCTTCTTTATTATTTTATTTTTTTTTTCTATGCTAATTTGTTGGAATTTAATACAGTAATGTGTCATAGTTTTTTTTTATTGTGAATCATCAAAGATGTTTTGTTTATAGATTCTGAAATGTCTAGATTGGTTGTGCTGGTTCTGTTGTCACCTTTCCTACCAACATTACCTACCTTTAGCCTACCAGAGAGGCCATGGGGCTATTATTAGATTCTTTTTTTTTCTTTTTTTTTTCTGAATGTCGGTCTTGCTGACTGTTTCATTTGCCATCAGTTACATCCAGGTGGACATTAACAAAACTGAGAGCCACTGTGTGGCCGTTATGAGATGTTCAATAGAAAATGTGGTAAAGCAAAGCTCACTATCCACTGCATACTATGTTTTTTTTTATTGTCTCTCTTTGTGCATTTATACTACAATAGATGTTATGGAATTGCTCTACATAAGTAAGACATGGCAAGGTAAAGTTACTTTGCATGGCATTATCTGGATATTGTTTGTGGGAGAATTTATCATAATTAGTTTAGTTTAGAGACCCAAGGATCAGGAAGCCTTACAGTAGCTTTTTTGAAACCCTATCCATGTTAGATAACACCGGCTAATTTCAAGCCTCCTTTCGCTAAGTGTTCAGAGGATAACGAGGCAGACCGGGTGTGAATTCGCTCTCATTCCTGAGAGTTTCGCTCTCATTCTCTTGTCAAGAGAATCTGGCTCCTGGAGGAATTTTGATCCTGGAACCTAAGGATTGTGAGGTGGACACTCTAATTGCTGAACCAAGCCTTTGCCTATACACTTTGATCCCCAAGTTTGTTGCCAGTTGGAACTCTTGAAAAATCCTCATTATATTTACTCAATTCCCTCGAAGGATTTATCATCTGGAGCTGTGTTCCTGTCCTACATTGTTTATTTTTTCAGATTAAGAATGAGAGTGAAATGTAATTAAATCAGTTGGGAGGGAACTCTCCTTCCTTGCTCATACACTGCCTTGCCTAGCAACACAGATTTGAGCCAAATGGAACTATTCTACACCACAGCATTCCCTACATCAGATGAAAGATTAATAGTCTTAGGAAATCTTAACCAGGACAAGGTCAAACAAAAATATTAAATGATGTCTCTACTCTAAAACGCTTCAATGAGATTTGAACTGAGTTATGCAAACATGGAAATCATCTTGCAGTAGGCCTGTTTTTCATTATTTTGTTCGATGGACCGCCAAAATATAATCCCATCAGCTGAATAGAAGACTCGCTTGCAGAATCACCTGCGTTACCGCCTGGCATGTGCTAGCTATTTTAGTATTTTGAGGTCTGGCCAGTTGCCGAGAATAACAAGAGCGCGATTTCGAAATATCAAAACCGTACCGTACCTGTAATTTACGTACATGTGTACGTACGTATGATGTAGGTTGCTGTTGCTAATGGTAATGTTGATGGAATGGGGCATAGCCCTGATAGCCTGCGTGAAGTAAAATGAGAAGCGTAAGTATAAATTGAGGTTTTTTTTTAAGTAGGCCTAGAAAAACTCAATGTACGAATCTGGGTTCAAAATTCGGTCCCACTTAAGTTAACTGCTTCACTTGTTTTCAAACCAATTCAGTGGCTTAGGCTACAGCTCACACTCCACAGGTGCTCCCAACATTTGCTAGCCTACACAGACTACAGAGGCATCACAAGTGACATTGACGCATTGAGCATTCATATTTCCCCTTATTGACCAAGGGATGCAGCCTCTGGCACCCCTCTTGCGCTTGGCAAAATCATTGACTCAACTGAAGATGATGTTGATATTTATTAATGTACACAATAAATAAGTAGACTTTCAATGATCAGGTTACATGAAGGTAGGAAACATGAACTGTACTTAAAAACTACTGTACAGAAGCGAATACAGTACACACATAAAAAGCAAATGTGCAGCTGTATGATTCCTGAAATGATTATGAATACCGAATGTCTTTTGTTAAGTGTGGCTTCAAATCCATTTATCAGTAATGCCGGACATAGATACATCCCGCAAGGGGTCATGGTCGAATGGAGGACAGTGCACTGAATTGCTGAACTATCCGGCCCAGTGCTAAATGTTTGATCACCCCACTCACATCCCTTCTCCCCCCCCCCCCCCCAAAAAAAGAGGATCTTTTCACAATTAACAATCTTTTATCTTTCTGTGTAAACCATACAGCATGTCAAGTCAAGTCCAAGGAAACTTGCAAGAGTTAGCTGCTCAAAAGGAACAAGAATGGAAGGAAGTCCAAAGACTACAGACTCAAGCAGTGGAGGATGCGTTGAAGGAGAAAGAAAAGCTTCTGAAAGAGGCTACAGAAAAGTTCTCCAAGCTAAAAGATGACTTTAAGTACAATCTCAAGCTTCTGATGGAAAGAGACCAAGAGCTAGAAAGGTTTGTAGAGTAATGAAATTTACAATATGACTAGGATGAAGAGATATCAAAAGACAATGGCTGTAAAGCTTTATCCCAAAGGGCAAAAACATGAAGGGGTGCAGCCCCGGTGGGAGGGGGAGAGGTTAGACCAACTATACTGACTGCAGTGACGGACCGAGCAACACTGCGAAATTTAAACCAACAGAAGTGGCAATTTGTATCATAATTAAACTACAAAGTCTGTACACTATTATTAGCTAGGACTACAGGGGGTTGGATGAAGTCAACCCCCCCCCCCCTTGATTCATGCCACTGTTTATCCTTCAAACTCAAAAAAGAATGTGTTACTTTAACTTACTAAATAGCTCTTGTGGGTTCATACTTATTCTGATTGATGTGGTTGATGTAATATAGTTACTTTATTAAGTCAGACTGGTTTATTATATTTACTTAATTGATGACAAGTTTTTTTTTGCGATGAATTTGTTAACTATGACATGTTGCTTACAACTGCAGTGGGTTTACTTTAACATTGATCTATATGCTCTGACGCGTTTATGAATTTAATAAATCAGCAAATGAAAGTGACTGCCCCAAAGTTTTATCTGACAGTTTATAATTATAACACCGATGTGTGTATTAAAACTTGGTATGAAACTGAAATTGGGTTCCACATTTATATGCTTTTATGCAATGTCGTGCAAAATTTGTTAAGTTGTCTACTGGTTTTACCTGCAGTGTCGCAATTGGCGTACTACCTAGTGAAACAGTTTACATAAATTATTTCAAGTCTGAAACCTCTGAAATGGAAGTTGACCAGTTTTTTAGCAAATTTTTATTGTCTAAGAGTATCAAAAATATAGAAAATCTCTGCTTTGATGTAAAATTTCATCAGAGTCATTACCATCAAACTCAATATAGAAGAATGGTTTGATGCTAGACCTACATATTTAAAGAATTTTACGATTAGTGTGTCTTGTTGCTCTTTACCAAGCACCCACCCTTACGTCACAACACCCCAGATTTCTGGACTAACTTACCTTCACTATTCTGTTTACGTCTCCCGTACTTCATTATAAATAGGTATGATGCTGTC
>KN889456.1:62720-81381 GCA_000934455.1 Apostichopus parvimensis | reverse complement strand
ATGTCTTTTTGCAGCTGGCAGGCGAAATACGACTGCCTTGCAGGTAGCCCTCATCAGTTAGGTTGGTGTTGTTGTAATGGTAAAGTTCACTTCAGGTCCATAAGAAGAAGGAGTTCTACTTCTGCTCAAATGAGGATAATCTAGTGAATTCTGGAAAGCCTCCAAAACCCCCATAGGCCTAGACACGTTTCTCCTATTAAACCTGAAATGTTACTCTGATAGCACTTATACAGAAACATAGATAATTTTGACTGAATTCAAATAATCTGAGCACCCTAATGTTACTCATTCAAGACAAAATCCTTCGCTGGATATAGCAGGTCAGTTTATAATTTCTTTGTGCCAAAGATTCCCCCGAGGATGAAACAATTCCAACAGAAACCCTCTCCTGGTGGGTTGTGACATGCTCAAGAGCAACCCTTGCAGACACATTGTTTGGATGTTTCATAGGAACCCACCCAGTGTTCAACAGGACCACAAATGAAATCCGGTCCTGATGGAAATATGAATTGATCAGAAAACTCAGCTGAGACAATTTCAAAACCAGGTCAAAGAGGCATGGTAACACAACATGCTGTCAGAATGTTAAAATCAAAACATAAGTATGCTTAAAGTGTCTTAATCATTGATGTATTGATCAAATTTTAATACTTTAATTTCCTTAAATGCAAAAAGTGATCTGCTTCTTATTGAGCATTTATTCATTCCAATTAATTTATGAAAATTGTTTTAAAAAAGTTTTCATGAAGATATTATGTAATTGTTGACTGCAGGTCAAAGAATCCATCAAGAAAGGAATATAAAATGGATAAAAAGCGAGCAACTTAACCTAGCAAGATCGAGGAGTTACGACATTGGTCTGTCGTATTTGACTTGACAAACAGGTCAAGGTTCAACTTACTTGATAGAATGGACAAGATTCTTGATGGAGTCTGAGACCTGCTTGGAGTTGGCAGCCAGGAGTTTCCAGGTGGGTGGGTCGTCTGGATTCATTCCGAGTGGTTTGGCTGTCTGGATGAGGGAGCTGGAGCTAGCGATCATGGTTTTACCAGCGGTGATGATCGGTTCCATAGCCATGCGGGCCTGGAGAGGAAACCACATC
Organism: Apostichopus parvimensis; assembly: GCA_000934455.1. Lineage (NCBI taxonomy): Eukaryota > Metazoa > Echinodermata > Holothuroidea > Aspidochirotida > Stichopodidae > Apostichopus > Apostichopus parvimensis. The sequence goes on along the minus strand of KN889456.1, from coordinate 80,279 downwards.
AAATATAAACAAATATAAACAGAAAGAGAGAGAGATGTACCACAGTAGTGGGTGATGATCAGCTGCCACTTAGCAATTCCAAATTAACTATACCATTGATGAAACAAAGAGACCAAGTCAAGGCTTTTCCCAAGTTTATAGGGTGCTACCCTATAATTTCATGATACTATTGGCTGTTACCTGTGGTGTGATCCTGGCTGGTACACTAGCACCCTATAATTTTTATGATAATATTGGTTGTTACCTGTGGTGTGATCCTGGCTGGTACACTAGCACCCTATAATTTCATGATACTATTGGCTGTTACCTGTGGTGTGATCCTGGCTGGTACACTAGCACCCTATAATATCATGACACTATTGGTTGTTACCTGTGGTGTGATCCTGGCTGGTACACTAGCAAACTCTGGAGATGATGCAAATGTAACCAGACTATCAACAGCTTCCAATAATGGTCTTGTGGCCTGAGCACAGTTGTGTCTGTTAACATCGGTGAAATTACCATCCAAATCCTAAAACAAAAGCAAGAAGCGTTCAGTGAATGTCATATGTCAACATCATGAATCACATGACAGCGAAACTCCACATCGAAGTGACTTTAATTATCGAGACTTGTCAAATTTGAAGAGAAAAAAAAGGTAAATGGAAAATACTAGCAAGCAAATTATTGTGTGTTGTTTCCTTTTCTTTTGTTTTTCCTCCTCATTCTTTCCTTTCCGGTTATAACATTTCTCTCTTGTTTTGCAGCCTACTCCTTTGTTATTAATGTCTCTATATTTCATCATCTTTAAGTCAAGTCAAGTCTTACCTCTTCAGAGGACATACAGAGAATGAATCAACTGAAACTAGAGACAGAAATATTACATGCAACATAAGCTAGGCTTAGACAGTATGAAGCCAGTTCAAGCTTGTCCAAATGGCAAGAACATCCCGTTCTGCAAAATCTCTAAATCTCTAAATAAAGGTCAGCATGTCTTTACCTTGATGTTCTTGACCAGGTTAGCAGTGCTGTTTGCGACATCCTTTGCCGATTGTACGAAATGTTTCTTGGCGACTGGGTTGCTTGTCTTTGACGAGGCCACTCGGCAGATGTTACAGAGAGCTGAGGTATGCTTGGCAACCTCTGTGGCAGCAGCTAAGACCTGATGGAAAGGTAGGCAAAATTAAATGCATGAACAAATATTACATGCTATAACTACAGGAACAAAATAAGGCAAATTTATAGAAGCAACCGTTTCTGCACCACTTATTACATGCTATAACTACAGGATATAATGAGCAGCTGTTCCTACACTACTTATTGAATGCAATAGCTACAGGATAAATAAGCAACAGCCCCTTACAATACTTATTAAAGCTGTAAATACAGGATATAATACACAGATTAAAAGCTGTAACTACAGGATATAATATGGAACTGTTCCTATCAAACTGATTATCTGCTCAAGCTTACAGGATATAATAAGCAACTGTTGCTACCTAACATATTAAATGCTACAGTTAAAGGATATAAAAGGGAACTATTCCTACACAACTTATTCAATGCTCAAGCTTACAGGATATAATGAGCAACTGTTGCTACCTAACATATTAAATGCCACAACTAAGGATATAATAGGGAACAATTCCTACACAACTTATTCAATGTTCAAGCTTACAGGATATAATAAGCAACTGTTGCTACCTAACATATTAAATGCTACAGCTAAAGGATATAATAGGGAACTATTCCAACACAACTTATTAAATGTCCAAGCTTACAGGATATAATAAGTAACTGTTGCTACCTAACATATTAAATGCTACAGCTAAGGATATACTAGGGAACTATTCCTACACAACTTTTTCAATTCTACAGCTACTTGATAAAGTAAGGAATTGTCCTGAATTACAGGCTACACTCTTAATTCTTCAATATACTGGACACATTTTATGTAATAATCTACACATCCATGCTTTACACATTAATACTTCAGTCACGGCATTTTACCAGATGTGTCTGTGTATATGTGTGCATGTCTGTCTGTCTGTGCATTTAACAATTAATCTCACGGATTTCCTTTCCTGTTCTGTGTCAATCAATCAACAGGATCCACTCTCTGCAGAAGGAACTTATGAGCAATTTTTATGTTTTCTCTTTTTCTCTCAGACGAAAGAATCAAGATAGTTCATTGAGAATAATTTTTTAAGGTCGAAATATTTATGAAATTAAGAAATGCTTCATCGCTGGGGTACTTACCTCTGGTTGGGTGCTTTCTGGGTTGATTAGCTTCTGACAGGCAGCTTGGATGGCCTGGTTGGCCCTGGCAAACTGTGACTGGTCCACCAGCCCTGGACGCCCGGCGACGCTGGATGGGTCGGATATACCAACAAGGTAGGCAGCTTGGGCAGTGGCCTCTGTGAGATTACAAACAGCCTGGCCGGCCTTCTCAACGCTATGACCAAACTGAGGTAGGTTCCCAGTCTTGGCATTCTTTGTGATTCCAACCATTGCCTCACCCAATGCCTGCAAAGAGAATCAATACTCTTAACCATTAATTATGTTAGGATGTCTTCTGGCCAATGAAATCTTAGGGGCCAAAGAAGAACACTGTTTAATGTTGCTGGTACGTAAAAAAATAAAAATAAAACAAAATAAAAAAATTTAAAAAAAGGAATAATTGATTTTTGCTTCATCTTGATTTCTTGAGGGACCACAGGAGGAATCCCCAATGAAGGTGGCCCTAGCTCAGCGTCTGAAAGTAGAGCCTACTGATTTATATTTGGCTATTAAAAAATGAACATTAACAGAAGCACATTAGTGCAATTGCTATCAGGTAGCACTCACTTACAGTATTGATTGTCAAGAAATGTCACTTTCAACACAGAAGATTCATTGAAGGAACAAATGTTATGTAACTGTAAAATCCCACAGATCAATGGTCAACTATAAACAAAATTATGCTCCAAAAAACCAAAACAAAACATTTGATTACAGCAAATAGAGCACATTGAGAAATTTTAATGTCACCCTGTGGGTAGTGTTGACAGATGATATTTACCCAAAATTGCACACAAAAAAAAATTGATAGATTCAGCAAAATTCATAGAAATATGGTCAGGGTTTGGCCTAAACCTATCAGCTGATATCAACCACTGTCAAAATAAAACAAAATTAAATATAAAAAAAAAAGGAGAAATGGGACTAAAAAAATTGAAAGTATCACAAGCAAACAAGTCATCCAAGTGTAATCAAGTAAGCTAACGTAATTTGTGTTTACCGAACATCATTATTGATAATTATATCACCATGATACATGTCTTTTTACAATTTGAAAATTGTAATACTTTCTCCAACTGTTACCCCAAAAACAACTGTTACCACAGAAACAAGCCAACATGATACAGATTGGATCCGATAGTGATGGAATGAACAGATGTAATATCAAAACCTTAACTGAAAATAGAGCTGGATTACTTTGGAATAAATCGCTTATGACAGCTGTGTGTATATACATATATAGGTGAGAATTTTAGACTAGTGGAACAAATATATATATTTTTTAAATTCTTTGTTAATCATGTCACTTTCACTCTTCATAAACATTAATTTGGGGGAGTTACCTTGGACTGTGCCATGACATGATCTTGACATTCAAAGTAGGACCAGTCATTGATTGGTTCGTTGATGTTATCCAAGATGCTCTTGACTGCCTGGATCTGCCGGAGGGCATTGTCGCATTCCTTCTGACCGGGGGCACTCTGCATGAAGGTATTCAGGAGCTGGTTAATGCTGTCCGTCACCGCTCTGAAAAAAACAAATATTACAAATTAATGCAAATTCATTTAATACCTTCAGAAACTTTCTATTTAGCTTTCCACTGGAATAAACATGATGTAATGGATGGGCTCTTGTACTTTCAGTGCAAAGTCTACTTGAATGAGTTTTCAAACACTTTTCCAACCCATGGTCAAATCATCTAATTTATAGATCTGTATTTAAACAGATATTATCAGGAGGCAATAGGGTGAAGGTTAATTATAGATTAATGAAGTTCAGACTGTTTAATTGGGAAGCCAGAGGTTGTTTGGTGTCATCTAATCAAAACAAAGTACACTTCCGGTGAGTGTCTGAAGGTATAATCAGGTTGGGTTAATTTATAAAACTAGCAATTAAAAGCAATTAAAAAGTCCTCATGAAAAGGAGAACTCAGATGGAATTAATTACTTTTATAGGTGTTCTAATGCATAAATCTGAATATGGTAATACAGTCCAGCCGTATGGCCTTAACGTTTTTACATTCTACAAGGTGTTAAATATTTTCAAAAAGTACATTTTTTTCTGCTTCTGACCTGGATTGAAATATTACCCACACATTCAATAGTGCCCTTACTTATTTTCTTGCAAAAAAACAAACTTATCACCGGAGAATTAAAATCCCCGTAAACAAAAACAGACCACTGGCTATGACCTAACCTAGCTGCTGCCGCGAGTTGGTTCTTGGCATTCGGTGCGTTGGGGTCGACAGACATGGCCTTTACAGCGAGGAGCAACTTGCTTGATGAGACTGAGATGCCCTTGAGACTTCCAACCATCTGGCCTTGGGCTTCCTTATTCTGTAAAAAATCATTACAAACATTATTGCAAGAAAAGACTTGAAAGGAGACAAAACAGAGATGGACAGAGGATGGGGGGGTGAGGTGCAGGGGAGGGGAGGGGAGGGAGAATCGGGGGTTCCATACATATTTACAACAATAAAGACTTTGTAACCCAAACCCATCAGATAATTTTCTTCATTTTCCTTTTATGTAAAGGCAAAGTTATACAAAATTTGAAACTTAATTCGACCTTTTAACACTCAAAATGAACTACACTTCCTATTTATTCTTGACTTTCCAAGATGGTATGACGACTTCAGTAAACCTGTACAAGATATATATATATTTATTTCCTTCTGTTTTTTCCTGTGAGGACTGATGAAACATTACATCATTGAGAGAGAAATAATGTTAACATCAATAAGAATGAAACCTTCAATTATAGACTAGTGGCAAAATCAATAAATTTTCAACATGCCAGTGGAAAGTGACAACCACCCTAAAAAATTAAAAAGTTACATGTTAAGCATCCCTTTTAGCATAGTCTTCATATCTTTCTGCTATTCACCTCTAATCTATAAGATGAGAGACAGGACGATATTTAGGAAGACGGAGATTGGGAAAATTGAAACGTAAAAAAAAAATGAAAAAATATTCAATTCCTGCTGTCTTTCTTCACTTTTCCACATTTATTTATAGATAAAAATACTTACGGGGGCAGTTCTGGCCATGCCCACACCTGCGTCCATCAACTCCTGGAAATCTTTGCTGAACATGATTGCAGCTGAGGAGAGTTGTTCAGGGGTACCTCTGGATGCAGAGACCAGCTCCACTGAGGCCTCATTGAGACCCTGGGCTGCTTGGTTAAGGGCATTCTGGTGGTCCTGGTAAGACCTGGACAAAGCATTCTCTGGAAGCTGAAGGGGTGGAAATGTCAGAAGTGGGGAAAGAAGGAAAAAAAGTTTGCATTTAGTTGGGACCACAAACAAGGAGGGAGTGGGGGGGTGGGAGAGAAGGAAAGTATGCATAAATGCATGATACAGTGATTATTTTTTAATGAATTATGGTGAGTTTGATTGGTTTGAAGAGAATATTGAGGCAGTTTCCACCTTTTACCATGATTAGATGACCATGAAGAATGAGCTTTCAAAGTCATTGACTGCATGTGGTGGTTCAAAAGGGATATGAATGGAAAAAATATTGTGAACACCTGAGTTGACATTTCAATGAAGGATGAAATCTTAACAGATGTTCCAAAGCTTCTTAAAACTGACCCAAATGTCTTTTTTTGGTGTAAACAGTTAGAAAACATGTTTTTCCTACACTGGTGGCAAAATACAAGTTAGTGCCAAAGATAAATATTGAAAACTCCATTCACAAAATCATAAAAAATATAACAGCCAGATTATTAAAAACCATACAATAGGTCTTTTTCTTTTCTGTTTTAAAAAAAAAACTGACTTTTTAAATTCAGCAGTGTGCAAGAGGCTCCAGAATTTCCCCCTTACACACCAACCATTTATATATTCAGAAGCTGTGAGAAAGAGAGAAAGGTTTTGTGCAAATTTAAAAAACAACCAGCTGTTTACCTTCCAAAGAACTCTGTGTTTACCAAATGTATGACAAAGAGGGAGCGGGGGGGGGGGGGGGGGGGGGGAATGGTAGGAGCAAATTGGAGGGAAACTGGGGAAATAACTGTAATGGTCAAATCCCAAGGAAAGTTATATATATTGGATCAAAGGCCTGATAAACTAATGTAAGCAATGGACTTTTAACTATGACCTAAAACTGCCTCATTTTAACAGGTCTGGTTCCCTTCTTCAGTTTCCTATATTGTCATACATGTGATAAACACAATGAACAATCAGTGCAACCAATACCATCCATAATCCATGCTTCTGTTCTCCAGACAAAGAAACATTTCACCAGCCAAGAAAAATGCAAATTTACAACTTTCCCTTTATTTTTCTCTCTCTCTTTCTTTCTTTTTGGTAGCCTGGAACACTCCTTTAAAAAGGTCTCAAAAGTTTTAGCACTGTTACAGTACATTTCACAAAAACCAGTACTGTCGTGTGCAAGGATTAATGAATAATTAATCTCTTCTGCAACAGAGTAGAGGTAAAGAGTAAAGGTAGAGAGTAAAGGGTTTTTTTCCCTTTCTTTTATACCATGAAGACTTACCGTTGGCAATCTCTTGTAAGCAGGGCTCAAGAAACTTGTTATATCCCCTGACATGATCACTTTAAAACTTTGTCCAAAAAAGTTAAAAGGGTGAAAAGGTTTATTCCAAGTTTAAATAACAGAGCTTTTTCCCTTTATTTTACCACGTTCTTAGTGTATCCTTGGTGTAAACGTTTGTCTCCTCTCCATATTGTTTGACACAAAATGACATTTTGTAACCGTAGCGAGGAGATTGGCTGAACGCGCGGACCGTGTCATATAGAAATCCCTTTCTGAAGTAACACATCTATACAACACTTTATCTGCCAGTGACAAAGGTAATTACAAACATCATTAGCCAATTTCCTCTCCACGACAAACATCGAGTGAATCTATATTCCAGAGCCCACCCTTGACTTGATTTTTTATTCTCTAACCACTAAATCTTAACAAGGGCAGAGTCAGGCATGTTGTTCAGAACGAGCTTTATAAAACTCAAAGGATATGGTGATTATACGCGCTTCCAATGACAATTCCAGCCAGTTGTAGCAATCTGGCAGCATGTTAAAACCCTTTCTGGCACAGTGTTCTTATCAAAACAGATCTCTGATCCACATCCAGGTCAAAATTATGATTACATAAATGTTATCCAAAAATTAAATATGTCTGCCATACATACAAATTTTGTTCCTTCGAATGTTTTTCATAGATGGATCAAGATTTGACAATAAGTTGTTCTATGTTCAAAAATTAAACTAGCCAGAGCAGTTGTTATGTCCTCAACATTTTAATCACATTGATGGTCTGGCAAAGCCTTTTAGAAATTTAATTTTTTTTTGTAATTAAAATGTTTGCATAACAATGGGTCAGTTATCTTTTTGAATTCAATATCCTACAGACCGCTTTGCTCATCATGTAAATCTACACATCCCAGCAGTAAACACGATAAGACAATGCACAACACCTGGTGTACACAACATTATGGTGATGCATTCTCTTCCTGAAAGATCGTCAGTATTAAGCGGCAAACCCATTCCCCTCTTCTTCACCTTCCCAATATGCTAGAAAGTCTAAAAACGGTCACTCCAGATCAAATTTCCACAAGCATTTCACTGCCAACCTTAAAAATGATTTTTTTTTTTTTTTTTTGGTCTCATGGAGACAAGAATTTATCTAACTGAACAGCTCTCAATGTCTGGTAACAAATTCTAGGGTGAGAGCCATTGGAAAGTCATTTTTAGGAGTTAAGCAATTTTACCATGTGGCAATCAACTGCTAAGTTTACCAGTGACCTTCATTATGAAACCTGTTGAATGTAGCAGAATATGCAATTTCCTCTTGACATTAAGTTTTTGAATAAACTTCAAATCCAAACTAGGTCTTGCGAAATCTAAACTTGTTATGTTAAAAAAATTCTTCTGCAGAACTTAGCCAGGTGCCCTTACAACTGGAATTAAGGTCACAGATTCTATTTTGCAGCAACGAAAGGAAACCATCCTGTTAATTACATATATATATTTAATATTGTTTATGTTGTGTATGCTTTACTTTTTTTTGGGGGGGGGGGAACTAAAATATCTGAAACATTAAGTTTGACAAAGATGGATTAATGAATAACTAACCTTACTTTCATAATACATAGGTTACATTCACGTTTGGAAGTACTCTATTGTATTATGTTATGTTAGGCTAAGCAGCCTAAGCCATAAATTATTATTAAGAGTAGATGCATGGTGTCTACTTCATGACTTTTCATTTTTCATGACATTTTCATTTTTCTATTTTTAACTATATTCAATCAAGGTCACTGGGAATAATTTTCTTGTAATTATTAAACCGGATAATTCACTTAGAAGCGATTCTCATGATATGCGGCCTGTAGGAGTAAAAGGAGGATTAAATGGCTGACAACACTCAAAGATAACCATAACTTGATACTGACCCATTTCAACCAAAAGTATATTTTATTTAGATAATAAACGACAAAAAAATGACACCATATTGATCAGCTATACTAGAGAGTTAATACATATTACTTGCATGCTCTTAAATTCATTACCATGTGATAGTTTTCCATGGTTGGCTGTAACTCTCATAACTGCAAACTGTATTGGGAATTCTTTGGTACTTTGATATATCAAATAGCACCATTGATCTTTGTTTTTTTTGGGGGAAGGGGGCTGGATTACACCAAGTAGGAATACATATTTAAAACAAACTTTAAAGCAAGCAGGAACCGTTCCATATCAAATTCAATAAAACAATATATATGACCAAATTACACAGATACTAAAATTTACAGTAGAGGTATAAATATGAACTCGTGGAACAATTTGACGATTCGAACCTTTCGTATTTATTACACCACAACAGATAAATTAATTAGAGACTCACCTTAAGAGTAATCTATCCCAAATGAAATATGCAGTCATTCTGATTATGTGGTGAACTTGGCAGAGACTATCAAAGTTCCAAAAAAATTAAACACGAAACAAGCAACAAAGATGATGCTTTAAGAACAATGAATATTGGTAAATATGGAAAATAGACACGGACATCCAACGGAAGTTTACAATTGACACATTTCATGCACGCTACACCGATGTGGTAAAAAAAACTACGTAATATATGAAACGGTTCAAAGACCGGCGCGAGTATTTAAATACTATAATTGAGAACGAACTTTATGAAGTTTAATAATGAGATATATACAATATACTGGCTACCTACTGAAAGGGGTGTTTTCATAATGATGCAAGCTTGATATATATAATGTATAAAAATCACATTCCATTCAAATCGTAAAGTTTTCAATTATCAAAATGGCAGTATCGTTGTATCAAAAGTTTTGGAGTTATCGGTGGGAAAATACTTATATAAAAAGATTTTTTTTTTTCCAATGGATGTTATCAAAAACAAATAATTTTTTGGGGTAACATATTTCAACCATTTTTTCACATTTATCAAATTCACAATACGCGATAAATCATTTTCTTAGAATATTGCTGTCCATTCCTGCACTTGAACACTTGTCTATTGAAACCCAAGGGAGGAATAGATATGAGTTACAAAAGGATAATTTCAGTACTGGTTGATTATACATTACTACAATAAGGAAAGACCAATTTGGAAGCCCCAGTCTAAATATTTTATTGTATATCGTAAGAAAAGTATTAAAGGGGCAAACTGAAATTATTTGAGTGTAACAAAATGTAATGCCTATTAAATGTCCCACTAGCTTAATATTGCTATGGTGTTAATTACTGTTGTGTTAGAGTTGATGGCCTTAAATACTAGTTGTCATGTCATATACATATTACATTCACTGACCCAATGCGAGGTTTATGTTTTGATCCTTGCCTATAATATTACGCTTCCCTTCCAATGAAGCCTATACTGTGTAATACACAAAATGGCATCTTTTTGGGCCAGCTAGCTGACATTAAATGACACAAGGGAAAACTGGTTTCTACATAGGGTGCATTTCATCATGGTTTGATTTGCATAACATAATAAGGTAGAAGTGTTGGTGAGGTCATTCCACTGCTATTAACATGCAATGATGATAATACACAGGTAATATGTATACATAAACTGTACAACAAGGAAGGGATGTCAACTGACTGATTAGACGAGGGATTTACAGGGGTGTGAGATGGTGATTGATCACAGAGTTGAGGAGTACACATTACATTCATTATTCACATTTAACTAGACATTTAACTTATACAGACATCCCTATGATCACTGCAAGACTGCATCTTGGCTAATGAGAGCGAGTAATTCGTTGTAAAAAATGTTCACATTCAAACCTAATCGTTAGTTTAATACTCAAAAGAAATAAAACTCGGCTGTAGAATGTCAACTAACAAATGTCAGTGTTTTAGGTTAACAGTATTCCAACATTCCTAGTGCTTCACCACTGAAGCAATGCCAAGCTATTACTGTGAATGGAGGGCCTTTATACCCAACCAATTCTTTGCTCTAGTGGGGTATTAGTTGTACAGGTATTTAATGATGAATGTCACATCATGTTCAAGTACTGCACAATAAGTTATCAGAGTGTTAATGATGACTATAAACCTAGTTATTAATTAAATTTCACATAGCAATGTCTCTCCTGATCATACTAACCATATGTTCCACTACTGGGCTGTCAGTTGAAAGTTTTTGAGACAGAAACATTTTCTGCAGGAACCAGAGCCTCTCGGTAGGACTAAAAGATGCAAATTAGCTTGCTTTGAAATGAAACAAACAACATCTGGTCTGCTAAAACTAAGACTTCACACAAATGTATAACAATCTACAATCAAGGAATCGTCTCCAACTTAAATAAGACCTTCATTTAATTGCGATAAATCTAACAAATTTCACTGACTTTCTATCAACAGTGGCACTGTTCAAAATGTACTATGCTCGTGTTACGATCGCTAATGGCTAATGCAATTCTCTTTTACAAAGCTAAATTTTTTACCCTGACTAACTGGACGTTTAATGAACAAAGCTTACTATTACCTGGAAGATTTTCAGCAAACCCTTACTGGTGTTATGTCCCATCGACCTCACCACAGGTTCATTCTGTTACTATCCTCCCACAATACAGTACAGTATTTCATACAAAATTGAAAATACTGGAATATCCAAACCTCGCAGAATCTCATTTGAAGGTTCCTCAAATTTTCATGAAGAGCTATCGATTGCCTTTGTGTTATCACTCTACAGTTAAATATGTCGAATGTCATAATTCATGTCATACTTCAAGGGCATTGTCTTTGTATTCCTTCCCCCCCCCCCCCGCCTCTTTGCACGAAGTGGCTATGAGTTTTGCACACTGTGTCAATGAGACTACTGCCTTTCGCTTTCTCAAACTCCACACATGACAAATTATTAACGAGACAATGGTTTCATGCGAACGATTAATGCTTTGGCTGTAATTGCAAGTTACAGTAGCAGGGAGGAGGTATGCAGCATTTCCCTGAGACAATAGGTCATTGTCGTACAAAAAAATATAGTCTATTAATAGGAGACATTGCGAGGGCCTATGAAACATGGAGAAAGAAAAAATAGAGAGAGGGGAAAAAACCCCCTAGGGGACAAAACCTATTTGGACATTCTATAATCTATGACAGGGTTTTATCACTGAATCATCTAGCAAGCAAGTCATAACTACTTTGGGGGTATTACCATCACAGTTGATCTCCGAGTTAATCCTTCTAATCTTCATATGACAGATTTAAAAGGTGAGATATTGTTCCAAAATGAAATAGTCTCGCCAGTGAAATTGCTGGTCATTCCAAAACTTGCTAACCGATGAAAAGAACGTACTTCTTTGTAAAGAATTCTATCTTAAATTCTTCAAGTAACGTTGATTTTATTTTAATGCAATATCAGTATTGGGGTATGATCCAACAAACAGACTACTCAAGTGACTTGAAAGTTTGGTTTAATGCCAATGTTTTGTCTTGGGGAGGTATTCTGTGTCCTCCTACTTTTTTGATCATAACAAATGTAGCCATAATCAGTACATTTATCTGAAATCAACAGATTGAGACATGGACAGTAAGATCTATTTGCACCTACAGTCAATACAGGCACAAAGAAGATTCAAAACTAGGATGTAGGCTTTATCCCTTATGGACACAAATATATATCATTATCATTTCAACAACCCCCCCCCCCCCCCCCCCCCCACCGGCCCTCCCGTTCTACTTTCCTTGCAATATTCTTCTCAAGGAAATACTTCAACAGTTATCTAGTAATTTTTTGTCAGGTTCAGTAGTCCACTTGCACTAAAGGCTGATTCATTTTCAAACTCTCAAGGATTCAAAGTAACTTAATTTAACCCCCTCCCCACCGCCCCCCCCCCAAAAAAAACACAAGTAGCTACTGCGTCCAGCCCTACGGAAGTCTTGCACCAAGTTTGTGCAAACTCCATTTTTAAAAGTGACCTCCATTGTTCAACCAAATTGAGATCAGACTACCTAGTCATTTTATTTTTTTCTCTGTCACCATGTTTGGGGATAATTTTAAAAGTCTTTGCGTTTCAAGTCATAATCCGGTCACGAACAATCTTCAGTCGGATTTTCACTTCGCGAGCTACGATTAGAAACTTTCAAAGTACGACTACCCTCCTGAAGAATATACGCTTTTTGAATATCTTGCAATGAAACTTGAAGACCGCATTATCATGCAAAGGGCCTTCCAAACATGCATATTCATGATGCAGTGATCGAATTTCATGCATGTGTAATAAGGCATGTGTTGTAAAATTATTGAAAAAATTATTTAAAAATGACACTGTACTGGACACTAAAATAATCTGCTTAAAGGACTTAATATGTATATGCACACAGTGTTAGTACACAAATCCAATTACAACCGTTCGACCATGATCTATGGTACTGGTAGACATAAACCAACCCCTTTAACAGACTCAATGCAACTGTTTAATAACTAGTTCTATGACGACTGTTGAATTGAATGTAAATAACCACATATTCAAGATTGATCCATCAATAAGTCTAATCAATCAATTAATTTCAGATCGATGCACAATAACTGTGCATAAAATAATCCAAATGAGCTACAAACCAGAAAATTACCAGAGAGTTAAGATTTAAATAGAGCTAGACTGTAATGCTAAATGTAATACTAAGTTTGATATGGTTTCAAACCCACTCTATACTGATCTATAATAACTAATGCTCTATTTCAAACTGAATCAATGGTAAAGTCTATTGACTCTACGTTGGTCCAGACCATATACCAGTCTACAATCACACATATTAATCAAATCTATTTCATCGCATCACATCACTGAAATATCAAAATATAAAACTATTTCAGTTATAAAATGGCTACTAAATAATGACAGGTAAATAGATAAAAACCAAAAGTTTCTGCAATATTCAAGACAAGTTGACACATTAATTCAATCTACAGTATTAATAAATTCAGTATAAGAGTTGACTAAGAAAATATGACTTGTGAAAATGGTAATTTAAGAAGTGTTTTTGTGAAAGGACAGAATAAGACAGCAGTATGATATAAAAGCTGAAAACTCCTACATTAAAAATGGATTAAAAAACACTTTACAATAAAGAAAGGGGGGAAGGGGGTAATGTGTGGGTGGGTGGGTGATTTGAGCTATTAAGGAGTGGAAGGCTCCGTTCTGACAGCTGCAGGCATGTCAATAATTTCGTACTCGTCCCATGCATTATGATCATTATCTCTTACGTCAATCTGGGCCTCCGACCGTTGTCGCAAGTTCTACACAGATGTAGGCAAGAAAAAGTGAGGGGGACAAAACAAGAAGGATATGGTAGCAAATGGTAGTGTCAAAACTGAAAGAGGAATCAAGGTAAACAGACATGTGCTTTCTTAGATTCAAAAACAAACAAACAGTGATATGCATTAATTAAAACCGAGGCAAACCGGAAGGTGGGATCATACAGGGACGATTACATGCTGGGTTTACTGCCCTCGGTAAAACTTTAGACGTGTCGATTCGGATAGAACATTTTTTTCTTTCGACCAGTCGTACATAACTAAAACTTTATACCGGAGTTAACACTGAACGTTCCTTTTCCTTTCTCAAATTCCTACTAAATCAACGTTACTTTTTTATACAATGTGTTTTTTCAAGCAGTAAAACGCAGGAAGTTTTTAAGCAGGTTTGAAGATGCAGCTTATATTTAGCTGTTGACATTTCACTTTTTTATCAAAACAATACCAAATGCTGATCTAAATATATGATTCCAATATGTCACACCCCCCCCCCTCCCAAAAAATTTCCTGGCTATTTTCACTTGAGTGATTTCACAGACTATTTGATGCCGGACACTTTTGTACCGCAATTAGTGCTGTAAACCCAAAACAAAACAAAGCTTGTAAAATCTAAAGGAATGTGACTTTGCAAAGATGAAAACGGACAATATTCTTTACAAAGTCTCACTTTGCTATTCTTTACAAAGGCTATTCTTTACAAAGGCTCACTTCTTAACTTCCAATGAGAACTACTCTTGTGGTAAATGAAAACAACCTTTTTGGTTCTTATTTATATTTGGTACTCACCTTTAAAAGCCTACAATTCTGAAGTTTACTAATTAAACCAATCAAAACCACTAAGAGACAAAAGCCAGCACCATTAATGTAAATATTCTGCTGGTTAATTCAAATGAATCCCCATGACAATGCTTTTGTAACAAATCACAGCATGCTCTCATGAAACGTGAGGTTTGCTTCCTTCCACCTTCCGACAATTTTTTACTTCAAGAATGTACATTTACATGCAGCTTGTCAATTTTTATTTTATAAACTTTTGAAATGGAGATAAAAAATATTTTCAAACTTTTTAAAAACCAAGGAAGTAGTTTTAAACATTTAACCCCCCCCCCCCCTTTCTTTTGAGATTAACTTTCACCCATTTGAATTGGTTTCTATAATTTCACTGCATATAATGCACAAGTTTAAATTTACACCTCAGCTCATGATTGGTCATGGTTTCACAAATGTCTAAGACTGGGACAAGAGTAGATACTCTGTGGCTTTATAGATACTTTATCTTCCAAGTCAAAACATCGATTTCATACGCTACTCAACGACAAAGAGATTAATATTGACAATAATGCATCAGCTTCTTCCCATGATGGCAATTAATTACCCCTCTTCCACCCTAGGAGTGAACTTTTTGGCCATCTTGTGAGACCCTTCCACCAAGCAGTACCATTACCAAGAGATGATTTAAGCATGCTTGTTGTTATAAAATCATGACCAAAAAAATCCATACCCTCAAGAGCAAGAATCCACATGCAAACGAACCCTTGGAGCCATTCCAATGGAGATTTGTATGATCTGATCTTTGTTCGCATTGGCAAACATTAGATGAATAACCTAAACTTGTTTTTGCATAGCACTGTTAGTTTTGGTATAAAGATAAATAGTCACAGGATGACTTAAATATGCAAAATTTAAATCAAGTACTCTCCTAGTGATGTCGTAGAGCCCAACACCACTAAAAACAGAAAGCAAGAGGGACTTTCCTCCTACTGCCCCCAACCCCCCCCCCACCCCTCAGTTTATTTTTATAGTGTTGATGTTATTTAAATGATCTAGATACAGTAGTAAAATACAACAAGTAGTGTATGTCTTGACCAATCAAGTTGCCAATGTGAACAAAGAAATTTTAATCATGCATCTTTTAAAAAGGAAGTGGAGAAAGAAAAAGAGAGATAAATACAAAAAAGGAATGAAAAGGAAGGCATTGTGCAGAATACATACAGAATTTAAGAATGCTTGCAGTTCTTCAGAGGTTAAAATAGCAGCCTCAGACAGGGTCTCGTAGCTTGCGCTGTACCTCTGCAACAGGGGCTCCTCCAACTAAAAGCAGGTGCGGCAGAGGGTAGGTAGGTAGGTTGCAGGTGTAAAGGGGGGTACATATTGGGAAGACAAAGACAAAGGGGAAAAAAAGGATGCAAAACGTGGATTAGACGAGAGAAGAAGAGGAGGAGAGGGCTATTAGATGAAAGGAAGAAATAAAAGAGTTGGAACAGCAGAATCATTTGATAACAGTGTTCAGCAAACCTGGACAAGTCATCCTTATATACAGAGCTGGCACACACAGATATGTACATAATATATATATATATATGACTTTTATAGTTCGGATGACTTGGAGATGACTACTGCAAATCAAGCAGGGAGATGAGTATACTCTCCTTTATCTGACTTTACTACAGTCATGAAGGATAAATAATGGCACAGAGAATAAACAAGGGGATAACAGACAAGACAGACAGATGGACCGACGGCCAGACAGACAGACAGACAGAGACATAGGATTGAGGACAGACAAATGCAAGAATTCAGACAGCTGGATCATATCAATGAAGAGCCAACACGGTAGGATAACGGATAGGTTGCAGATTTCCACAGTAGCAAATATCCCGCGAGTTTGAAGCGGAATACTCATTTACTTTAACAGACTAACAGGTCTTTGATGTTATTGGAAAGAAAGAGGAAAGAAAAAAAAACTTGCATCCAGAAAAGTTAAAAGAAAGAAAGAGAACTGAAAAGTGTAACTGTTAAATAGCAAAGCCTTTATTTGTCTATGAATGGTTAAATATAAACTCGGCAAAATGTTTCTGTACAAAGTCAAATCAAATGTTAACGGCTGTTTTTATGGGTTGAATTTGCATATCCACATTACAGAGCATAGATTTAGTGTGCATAAAAGATCAGTGCATAACAGAAAAGTGGGTAACCACCTTCCCCCCCCCCACTCCACCCCATCCCACGTCCAATTTAAACAGCTCAGACTTGACTTTCTTGTCTCACATATGCATATTTTTCAACTCCTTCACTTCAATGGTACTCAATTAATACTAAACTTTATTCACCCAAATCAAAAGTCGTTACTAGTCAGTCTGAACGACGCTACAGAGTCAAAATGACAACTTCTCAAGAGTTTTGGAATTTCATTCACCAATATGATGCATGTTGATTCCAATAATTGTTAGGAATGGTTGAATTATGTCAATAGTGTTGTAGCACATGACTAAAAGTCTTGGTGGCTGCAGGTGTAATATTTTCACTGTAAAAACTGATTTGCTAAGGTATTCTTCTCTTTCTTTCCAGATTTGGAGGTAACTAAGGCTGTGCAAGGGTCCATCCTGTCGATTGGAGGTAACTTAACGGTGCGAAAGACATAACTGAAGCTAAATTGCACACTTTCAAAACCCTGGATTCTACTTTTGGCAAGAGAGAAAAAAAACACAAAAAGAGTCCATTAGACAGAAAAATTTCTACGCCGGTGAGTAACAGG
>KN889456.1:48618-62670 GCA_000934455.1 Apostichopus parvimensis | reverse complement strand
CGACGGCCAGACAGACAGACAGACAGAGACATAGGATTGAGGACAGACAAATGCAAGAATTCAGACAGCTGGATCATATCAATGAAGAGCCAACATGGTAGGATAACGGTTAGGTTGCAGATTTCCACAGTAGCAAATATCCCGCGAGTTTAAAGCAGGAATACTCATTTACTTGAACAGACTAACAGGTCTTTGATGTTATTGGAAAGAAAGAGGAAAGAGAAAAAAACTTGCATCCAGAAAAGTTAAAAGAAAGAAAGAGAACTGAAAAGTGTATCTGTTAAATAGCAAAGCCTTTATTTGTCTATGAATGGTTAAATATAAACTCAGCAAAATGTTTCTGTACAAAGTCAAATCAAATGTTAACGGCAGTTTCTATGGGTTGAATTTGCATATCCACATTACAGAGTGTAGATTTAGTGTGCATAAAAGATCAGTGCATAACAGAAAAGAGGGTAACCACCTTCCCCCCCCCCCCGCTCCACCCCATCCCATGTCCAATTTAAACAGCTCAGACTTGACTTTCTTGTCTCACATATGCATATTTTTCAACTCCTTCACTTCAATGGTACTCAATTAATACTAAACTTTATTCACCCAAATCAAAAGTCGTTACTAGTCAGTCTGAACGACGCTACAGAGTCAAAATGACAACTTCTCAAGAGTTTTGGAATTTCATTCACCAATATGATGCATGTTGATTCCAATAATTGTTAGGAATGGTTGAATTATGTCAATAGTGTTGTAGCACATGACTAAAAGTCTTGGTGGCTGCAGGTGTAATATTTTCACTGTAAAAACTGATTTGCTAAGGTATTCTTCTCTTTCTTTCCAGATTTGGAGGTAACTAAGGCTGTGCAAGGGTCCATCCTGTCGATTGGAGGTAACTTAACGGTGCGAAAGACATAACTGAAGCTAAATTGCACACTTTCAAAACCCTGGATTCTACTTTTGGCAAGAGAGAAAAAAAACACAAAAAGAGTCCATTAGACAGAAAAATTTCTACGCCGGTGAGTAACAGGATCATCTGACAAACGGCAGGTGACTTGATATACAATTCCAGCGGTAAAAAAAAAAAAAATTTCTAATGAACATATAAATATGTATGTATCTATATATTATAAATCTTTACACTGCATATCATTAACTAAAATGTTTTCACATCCAGACTCGACATTTTGTTTCCGCATTTAAATTGGCTGTAAACAACTGTTTGCTTTGACTTTCCATGTACTTGACCAGATGACTGACTCTTGGTTGACCTTTGAACTCCACATCTAAAAAGACACTATTTCCTGCACTTAAGTATCTGGCAACAATCTTATTGTTCTCCACAGAGGAAACAAACCCATCGGACAACTGATCAAATGTGAAAATACTGTTCAAAAAATCTTATCACAATAGGAAATGGACCTTAAAAACACCATCTCGATGCCAGAATTTATTAATCTGGCGCACTCCATTATTCTCTTCTTAAACATGCATATGCAATGATGCAAATTTATGCCAAGACAAAAGGAAACGTATCAACTGTGAAAATCACAATAAAAACAAATTTTAAAAGAAACAAAAACACCACTTCAAGAAGAGTTCTCAGAAAGAATGAAAAATGGAAACTAGTGTCACACGTGAGCAACAAAATGGTGGCAAACTGAACAACATCCACTGGTGGCCAGAAATACATCACTCAGGAAACCTAGAAAGAAAATATAACTTCAAATCATTCCCTGTTTATAATCATGGCAGATTCTTACAGATTTTGAACGTATGTTGTTTTTCTGTTAAAACATCAGACTATATGAACTATCATCAGATTGCTAACGAGATTTCTAATTCTAACGAGACTTTTCGAAGTGCGATACTGGCCTAGCCTTAAAGTCTAGTGGTAAGTTTCAGGGTTTAAGGAAAACCAAAATTATGAAATATGGATTGGCTATTAATGAATCTGTATGCTCACTACCATGTAGTAAAATATTTTGCACAAAAAAAATTTTGAAATATTTTTGAAAAAATCAACTTTTGAAAACTTTTGAAATTGCTACTTCTTAAACAAATTTCATGAATTTTTTCCAGGATTTTCATGACAGCTGGAACTCGGTTCTGAAAGGATTAAATAATTTCAAGATGGAATGAACTAAACTACCATTCCCTTCTTATTGAATCTGTTTCTAATTGGGATACAACAATCCATATCATTTTATCGATCTATTCTTTGTTTAGATACACTAAAAGCCATTAGCTTAATCTAATATATGGACTGACATAAATCATAAAGGGGGAACACCCATATTATTGATTCCTATTGACTGGGAGAGATTAAGCCATTTTAACTAATCCATCCATTACCTTATTGTGATATATACTAATCCATATAAAGCCAAGAAAATATTTTAACTCATATTTCTCCTTCTGGAAAGACATATCCATTTTTACTTTATATCTATTATATACTGATCTAATACTAATCCAATCTATTTTGATTGGTATATAACAATTCTTTTTCTTTTTGATAATGTTTATTTTATTTTCAAAAATCCAGCTTATTTTATAACGACTAGTGTTGCCACCATATGGACACACCCATTTTGGAAATGTGCTAATATTTGTGAAACTTCTTCTCCAGTGGACAAAAAATAAATAATAATAATAAAACAATTGAAATATTCAACAGACTTAAAAGAATGCAAGAATATCATCGGAAAATGCAAAAACTGGCATTTAAGAAATCAAAACGTCGGCAGAAAAACTCACGGCAAAAGCAATCAGAGAAGGAAATCTGATGCAGAACAAACCCAAAGACATAAAGATGCAATCCAGGAGAGAAAGAAAACCATCTCCGACCAACGGGAGCAGATCACGCAAAAACCAATTCAGACGTTATCAACGCCATCTGCAGTATCACATGGGCCTGATCCTCCCTAAATCACCACTTCAACGGCTAATTCGACAAACCCCCACAATTCAAATGTGATATTTCCCGAATTCAAATTGGGATTCCTTTTTTTATATTTCCATAAAAGATGAGGGATAGAGAGAGAGACTGAATCGGTGCAAAAAAAAGTTCAAAAATCTACAAAAAGGTGTACAATATTAAAGGAGCAGTACTGAGAAATATTTCAACTTAAGATGCTTTCACATCATTCCAGATGAAATCAAGAGAACTTAGAAAGGACAATTACTTTAATGAAGGAAAAGGTGCTAGTTATTATCAACTGTGGCCCGAAAGTGAAAAGGTTATTTCTCTTTCTCCCTCTATATCTCACCCCTGCCTCCCCTCCCTCCACAACCCTCCCCCTCCTCCTTACCTAATCATTGATATGAAGCAAAGCTTTCTGCCTTGGTAAACATCAAATAATCTGAAAACCAGGCTTCAATAGCCTGTTATTTCATAGCAAGATTATACCTACATCTATTTACAGTAGTTTTTATTCCAGAGGCAGGTTTGGGAAAAAGCTTTAGTGTGGTTATCAAGGCATTGATTTACATCACAATAGCTAGGACTGAATTTATTTGCATTATAATAAAGGAATCTGCAGTATTTCTACTTTGTTCACTTCAGCGGCTAAAATCAGCTCCTGCATCTCAGATCTATGAAACACTACTACAGAAACAAGGTAAAACTGAATCAAGCTTGGGAGACCTAGAATACGTGAGTGTACATTGAATGTGTATCTATGGGTGGGACGGGGGGAGGGGGAAGGGGAGAATGGTGGAGTGACAATGGATGAGGGAACGGTTTGTATGAGACATTGTGCGACGACAACATAGAGGATGCCAACAAATTTGATGAAGATTGGGAGAGGGCGGGTTTGGACGTGAAAGGCGTTCTACCAGGGTTTATAAATTGGACAAACATCTAGATTGACTAATAACTGACTAGTGTGACCGGTATACTGTTGTAGTGTACGTGTATCAAATGATAAAACTAACGAAAAGAATGCTAGAAACACATTGTTAACATCCAGGTCAAAACCACAGACCTTTGGCCTAAATTCAAAGGTATTCTTTACAAAGGTTTATGGACACAAAAAGCAAAAAGTAATCCATGTCTCTGAAAATATTTTGAAGACCACAATATTTTTTGGCCCCCAGCCCCCCCCCTCCCACCTTTGGTTGGGAAATTGTGGCAAATCTATCAGTGGTTCATCTGTTAACTCATCTACAAAGTTCTGTTTCTCTCGTGTTTCTAACCATTCCTTTGACGACACAGCCCCTCCAAGGTTCGGAAGGTGAAGCTCATGCGAGGGAATATATAAATAGGTAAATAAAAGGAGAGGTCAAAAGCAACAGCTACCAGGACAGGAAGAACAACAAAAGCAGGCTCCATAGTAAATAGGGGGAGCCATATAAGAGAAGAGAAACGCGAACGATAACAAAAAACTACAACTCTTACCACATTAAGAGACGACGTGTATGACGTGATGACTTCCTCGGTAGTGGTTTTGAGTATTAACTACATCGGCCATGCAAAAATTGTGAGAAAAGTTAGCAAACATTTTTTTTCTTTTTTCTTTTTTTTTTAGTCAATTTTAGAATATCTATACTAAAGGGAATCTTTTTTTTGGGGGGAAATCTGATCTCATTCATTTCTGTCAATATTATTAAAAGCCAACCAAAATTAGTAACAATTAAAAATGAGTTTTCTGTTAAAACAATTCAAAAGGGAGTCATTCTTTGTGAAAGGATCATTATTAATTACTATATTACTATTTCTATTATTATTATTATTATTATTATTACAGCAACAAGCAATTTATTGGGGAACAGAAAAAGAAAGAGAAAATGGAATCATTTATTTAAATAAAGAGCTCTGACATTATACTCACCTGACCACAATTGTTCACACACAAATAAAGTTAACTGTTACCTGATTCCAGGCATTAGCTTTCTTCCTACTTCACCCACTCCCATTCCCCCCTCCCTCCCCTCCCCCTGCCACATATTGGACCCTTACAGCTCTCTTATCACTTAAGAGGGATCCTTGCCAGGGTATATTGTATTTAGGAATCACATCTATACTAAGGGGACATTGGCATCTTTGTGGGGACACCAGTTGTACTCAGGAGGACAAGAAGGGATACAACCTATTAATAACCTTAGGGTTTACCATATTGATATTGAGGAATACTACCTTTACAAATTTGGTTTCTAATGCATATTCATAAACTCAAATGACACAGACAAAGTGAGGACAGCATCTCCAGCTTTACAGGATACTTAAACGCAATCAACGAGATGAGTTAACTAGTCCCCTTTGTTTGCACTACCGATTGTAGGCAGCTGAACATTAGCAACACATAGGAGGTGGTAAACTTATTGTCACACCTTTGGGTGGAAGTGCTGCCCTCTATTAGTAACAAATGGTTGTTAATAATCCCAACCTGCAAACTACAATGTAGCATATATAGCAATTATTTTACCATTATCTAATCAGGATAAAAGACATGGTATTACCCGAAGCAAACAGAGTTTGAAAATTATTTGACCAGGACTCGTTAATACTTCCTAACACCACACATCCATGGTGCTCAACTGGTGCACATGGTGCTCAAGTGCATATAGGGTAGATAGGGACAGCATATCCAAAAATTCTACACTACTAGATACAGCCTCGATACCACACATCCCAGGATTCTGAACTATAACATAGGGCAAGCTCAAAAGAAACACCACACACCAAAATGGTGGTGAATTGTAAGATGGTGAGTGTCTCAATACCACACATGCCAAGGATTCTGAACTGTAAAAAATATGGCGCAATTTACACTACACAGTCCACAACGATTCAGTACTATCAAACAGGGCCTTAACTCTACACCATATATTTAGGGATCTGCATTAGAATATCCCAAACATGTAGCAAAATACGTCAGCTGTTTGGTTGACCCTGAGAACGAAGTACACTCTAATTGACTGTACACACAAACTGTTGTAACTCTATGAGTATACTAACATGCAATTCTAGTTTGGTTCCCATGACAACCCAAATGCATATTCATAAATATCTACAATGCAATGACATACATCCAGACACATACATACTCTGCAAGACCCTTTTATTCTTTTTGGTCTTGTGAATCTAGTTTTATATTTTCAGGGCTTCCACTACGAACCAGCTCGACATTATACACGTTGTCGTGGTTTTTAGTTGACTCTTCTCATCATCACACCCACACCTATCACTGCCATATTACAAAATTTCTTTTGCAAAAGATGACTATGTTGGCATGATTAAAAATACAGTTTTAATGGCATGTTTGCAAGAGGCAAAAAGGAAGAATTTTATATATGATCTTTATTTTGACAGTTTAAAATGTTCAAAGATGCACGCATTTGATAGCAAAACAAGCAGCTTAGATTTTTTGAAGCATGAAATACTCAAGATAAATATCTCACCAGCTTAAAATGATATTTTGAGAGAGCAAACATTAATAACACTTCTTCTTCTAAAAGAAACTTCTTCTAAAATCTTTTTTCCTTTGCATGAAATTCAAAGTTCCCTTTTTGTACACAACTTTGTAAAAGTTTGCTTTCAAATTTTGCAGAATAATATTTAGACCTACAAATTTGTCTTCTATCAATGCAGAAAATTCATTGACATATTTCTGCAGCTGTACTGCATCAGTTATGAAACGATGTCAGAATTTTTGTTTTATAGCATTGTGCTATACTAAGTAACAAAATCTTTACATGACACCTTTGTCATATAGACATGCACAACAAGTAAAACATATGTTTTCATAGTAATTTCTATGGATAAGGCAAGACATTTTAATCTCTATAGTGAGAAAACGTAGGTCCATGGTACGATTATTTGATCCCAAAACCAGTTGCAGGCATTTAATCTCAATTATGCTTAGGATTATACTCAGGATTATCTTAATCCTTATCGGGTGACCACTGAAGCAATAACAAAATCAGTTAGATACTGGGAATTCTGGGAAAGTAAGATACCAAGATTCGTTATTTTCTTTACCCATGTTTTTTGGATGCTACAATGTGATAGCAGTCTTCGACTAAATTATCACAATTTTCTCTCAAAGTAACAGCGGCAAAATCAAGGCCCAGGCTGCAATTTCCCTTCCACGGATATAAATCGGTTGAACGATTCAAATTGATTGAATGATTCAAATCGATTGAACGATTCAAATCAATTGAACGATTCAAATCGATTGGGGTATCTGAAGATCGCAACAACCACACATACACGATGAAAACTTATGAATATGGAGCTTCAGTCTGGTTTAGGAAGCGCTGAATTATAAATTCATGGATGCTTTGGCAGATAGCTATATTTTCTGTTTTCTTAATATATGTCTTCAAGTTTCAGAAAGTGGCATAGATATGCTATCAAGGTTAAACCACTGCTTTTGCTTCATAAGAACAGAGAAAGATTTTTGATGATGATAGCAGCTGTCCAATCAGGATTAAGGAGACAAAAATATAGGAAGGGTGATATACAATGCTGTGTCATAATACGATCAGCTGTTAATGGAATGAAACACAGAAGAGAGCGTAAATAATACTGCGAGTAAATACGACAGAGACGAACATAATAGGTCGGTTGCTGCGATCTTTCAAAGATACCTATATGCTTCAGTGGCACCCTGAGGCTACTGTAGTACACGTTACAATTGTAAGAAAATGGCATAAAATCACGATCCCTCATGAAGACTTGCAGTAAGTCTAGGGTACTTTACCTCGTTTTCAAAATCCTGTCGAGGGGTTTAAAATAAAGTCACGTGAGTTTTGATAGGACGAAGGATTAACGGGACACTGCTGGAACCAGAAACAGACCTGATCCCGAGGTTTAATATTATATTATATGTCCCCGATTAATATATTCACCAAGTTGTGGTATAGGATAATGCATTCACTACATGCAGTTTAAATCAGTGGCCTAGTTTCCATTGTTCCCAGACTAAAAATCATGCATGCAAAAAAAAAATCCCGAAAAAATCCCATATGAATATTTGAGACTTTTTAATGAATGGTAATATATTATTAATGTGTTATTAAAACAAAGACCTGTCAGTACCTGTCTTGGAGTAACAGATTCTTAACTCTATGTTGTAAGACTGATTTAACATTATTATTCCATACTCATTGATACATGATAATAGAGTGTCACCTAGTCTATACAATCAAATCATAAAACATAAATAGTACTGTGCGTAGGGGACAACATAAACACACATACAAACATACACAAACATGTATAGATATATGTATACATATATATCAACAAATGATTATTGCATGTATAAGGTAGGAACATTTGGAATTCATTCTATACACATCAAATACATTTCATGAAAACAAAACATACAAAGTGAGTCCACACAAGTGATACTGTGCTCTATATCTTTCTATTGGTGCATGTCTTAAAAAGTCCACACACAGATTCTTACATATGCCAACTGATCATCTTGAAACATTAACTTCTCGAGAAGTAACAACTTGTAACTGCTCAAAAAATGTACTTTGTGCTTGTGCAGTGGAGGTCGTTAAAATAACCACTAGTTACTTAGTTGACTGCTAAGATGATTCCTTGCAAGACAGGAGCACGTTCTGTACAGTGATCAACTGCCAGTATATAATACTGAGCTGACCTGGTAATAACTAGTAGTTGAACAGTATACGTGGACATAAAACATGAAAAATGTCCACCATGAAGAGTGGCCATCTGTAATTGTGGAGGTCAAAAAAAAAGAAACAAAAATTATAGCTGACAAGCAAAAGCAAACTAACCTTTCCAGACATGAGGCCTTTGCTGCCCTCCAGTACGGATCTGATGGCCATGTCTACATCGCGCTGTCCAGGTAAGCAATTCATGCAGTTGTTGAGAGCCTGGGAAACAGCTTTGGCAACCTGAGGGCGACAAGAACAAGGGAGAGTAAACTCAGCAGCCACAGAAAAGCTCCCATTAGAGTAACTACAATGTCATGCATTTCTAATAAAATAACCCAAACAACCGCTGGCATCTTCTCTTCAAGTAACCAAACAGCCTCCAGTATCTCATATTAGAATAACTAAAATGTCATATTATGTAATTCTCTTAAAGTAACCCAAGCATACACAGTGGTTGAGTGTTTTAAGGTTTTATTTGAGTGACCACACAACCATTGGCAGCTAACAGCCACATATAGCTTCTAATTAAGTAACCCATGCAGCCAAAGCAGCTTATGTAAGAGTGTCTAAACCACAACATGAGTTCTAACTGGAGTAACCCATACAGCCACATGCAACTTACATAAGAGTAACTAAACCACAACATGCGGCTCTCTGAGGGTGTGGGGGGTGGGGGGGCAAACATTCTGTTACGCTTGCAGTGCTCTTACCTGGGCTAACCGCTGCTGATTCTCTGGGTTATTTGGGTTCTCCAGCGCTGCTTTAGCTTCCTCTAAGAGCCTGACAGACTTGTCCATCACATCCTTAGCGGCTTCGATGATTGCCTGCTGTGACTGCAAGTCTGTGGTGGTTGCTGCCACTCCCCTGACGGCTGCAGTCAGACTCTTCAGGGAGTTGGCCGTGTCCCGGGCAGCGATGCCCGTGTGGTTCTCGTTCCCTTGAGCGGCGGAGGTGAGGAGAGACGCCATGGAGGCTCCGACACCCTTGGAGGTACTACCCAGCTGAGCGGCACAATTTGCAGGCTGTTCAAAGATTGTGAAGAATACATTGTGAGGTTTTGGTTGAAAATAGTTGCAGTTTGTTATTTCTTTTTAGCAACTCATTTCATGATGCATAGTAAGATGAATGTACTATATCAGAGTACAAACAATAGGGGGAAATAAAAAACAATGCCTGATTGTGCTTTTATTAAGCTTGCATGCCCGATTGTGCCTCTATTAAGCTTGCTAACTTTATCCCACTGTCAACATCAACCTACTTTCGAATGAGAGTGAAACCATATAAAGAGCAAATATTTAATATTTGTTAATCATCCATAATTTCCTGGTCATGATGAAAACTGTTAACTGTGTTTTTTCCATTGCACATTTAACAGAACCTTCATGAGCAAATGCAAACTTCCCTTACTTAAACATCATTAGAAGGCAATATATTTCATCAATAGAATCAAATAATGTGACAATCAATTTCCAACACAAATTTTGAATGACGACATCTGTCACATCACTGTATACATATAGATTAAGGCCAAGTGATTGCGGCTCACGCTCCCACATCGGATGGGGAACCAATAACGTGCATTGACAATCTATTCTAGCAGATGAAGACAGATGTAGACATCTGTGGACTGCTCCTGGACGACACCCGTCCAGCTTTAGCCTGCCCAGGACTTCGACGGTAGATACGGCACTGAGATGGTTCCAATGACCACAGTGAAAACAGTGGTTGAAAGTTGATTGTCTGGGCCGAACAGTCACCATTATATTTCATTTCTCTTTCACCTACAGTTACAACAGGATTTCATAAAAGTGTTTTCTCCTAAGAAACCATTCTAGACTTTTTCTAAATTAAAACGACAATCTACTCACCACCTGTCCTGGTAAGGGAACCAGCTTGCCATCTTCTGCGGTTTGGTGCATCTGATCTAATTCGCCGTTCAAGCTTCGAATCATTTCAACAGCGTTGTCCAGCTCCAGCGAACCGCAAGCTTCCTGAGCCTA
This sequence comes from Apostichopus parvimensis, assembly GCA_000934455.1. Lineage (NCBI taxonomy): Eukaryota > Metazoa > Echinodermata > Holothuroidea > Aspidochirotida > Stichopodidae > Apostichopus > Apostichopus parvimensis. The sequence continues at coordinate 52,039 of KN889456.1, read as the reverse complement.
GAAATGTCAAAACGACAAAGAAAAAATAATATCAGCATAAACCTTGTCTAGGAAAAAAAAAAGGACCATCTGAATTTCTCAACAAAAAAATACATATTGTAACAGAACACTGTCAAGAAAATGGACACAAAACTCGACATTTTTTTTTTTTTTAACAGGAAACTGTACAGTATTATGTCTAAATGAGCTTCATGGTTGTTGCATGCTACTAGAAACCTGTACTACTCACAGAAACAGCAGCCATTCTCTGAGATGGAAAGTAAAAGCTCGGAAGGAGAAACCTGATGAACCGTTCTCAACCCTAGATGTCCAATACTAAATCCAATTACAAGTGAAGACTAACACACACACACGCACGCAAATAATCCCAGCTTCGTGTCACCAAAGAAATCAAAGAATCCTCTCTCAAGAGGGAGACCCGGTGAAAGAAGAATGTAAAGTCGACAGCATATATGGTTGTTGGGACGAGCTTCACATAAAACACTTCCTGATAGATCAAACTGAAACTTCAGGCAAATGGAAAGGAAAAGATGAAAGTCCAAGTCACGTCCTAATGCAGCAGTGTGAAGCACTGATTAATGTTACATGGCTGTTCTTCTTCCAGTATTCGGTAACTTATGCGATAAAATATTCCCTCACAAATCGTAAACGCTAAACCTCTATCATTCATTTACCCCACAGTTTTTTAATCTGCAACTAACGTTCTTTGTTGTAAACATTTGTTTTCTTTTTAATGTATTTTTCTTGATCAACATCTTTTAAGGATGGATAAGTGAATATAGAGAAGCTGGTTAATAATACGAATTTTTTTTTTTACCAAGTGTGCACAGTGAGTATAACCTGTCACTTCCAGGAAAATAAGTGCTTGGTGACACCAATTCAAACCAACTTGTAGGTATAACCAGATCATATTACTTTGACAGGGTGAAAGTACGTCTAAGATCGATATTTTGAAATGAACTACTTTTCGTTAGTGGTTTCTTTCACAACTAGGGAGAGATTTGACTTTCATAGTGTCTCGATAATAGTCTTTGGACGGGTAAAATAGGAAACCTTACACCCGACAGTTCTAAAAAGAACTGAAAATTACCCCCCCCCCCGAAGGACAGTGAAATGTATAAATCAACCTCTTCCCTATGCCCACAAATTAAGACCGAGGGGGTTTACAATCAAAGTTTATTATTAATTTTTTATTAATTTTATTATTAACAATCAGTTTGTAAGTTTCCATTTCAAGTTTGTCTTTTTCTTTGCCGCCCTCAGTCAACATATATTTTATTTTTCATCATTTTAGGCAGAATATCATCAAAAAAGGCGTCCAATTTGTACCCCATGAAACAGACAATATCTAATATTAGCAGGCTTATACCCAGTATCAATGTCCCTAAGTATTCATCACAAATCAAGATGAAAAAAAAATCAGTGGCTTAGAAATAAAAGAGACTGAAGAAAAACAAAAGAAAAAATAATGAAGAGAGTGAGGAAGAACATATACATGTGTGTTATACAGTACCTCCTGGTAGTCAATGAAACCTTCAGCCTGGATTGATGTTGAAACAACAGCAATAATTAATATCAAACCAATCCATATTAAGAGGCTTTCAATGTGCAAGGGTGCAAACATACAAGGGCTTATTACCCACTTGTGTCGTGTTTTCATCGCAACAGGGATTGAGGTAATTCTCGAGTGTTTAACGACCGAGTCAGTTCACTACTTGTCAGCCTTCACTTTCACCCTCTTCATGCTTTCAAGAGCCAATGAACTCTGTCATTCAAGCAATGAAGCTTGGCTGATCTGTTTTTTTTTCATTTTCTGATTAAAGTCATCCTTTTTACCCAGTTCACAGTCCTTCTTGTACCCAAAGCTGTTTGTTTCTAAGCAATGGCAGGGTACTCACCATTGTACTCATATGGTAAAATGTGTTTTCTGCTATATTGTTGTACTCAAATGAGGCGGTTGCATGGTGGGTGCACTTGCACTCAAATATACTTCTGCAGTGTGAGAGCTTATATCATATATTTTGTTGAATGTGGATTGTGAAGGGGGGAGGAGGAGGAAGGGGGTTGTCTACATGATGTGGAAGCCTTTCTTTACTATTTTTCTTATTTCAAGGATAATTTTTTCAAGTTCTTTCTAAAATTTAGACATTTCAAATTTATTATTAGGAATATTTTTATTTGGAAGATGGAACCAATTCCAAAGCAGCCAGTCCATACTGTTAAGTTACATTTTTTTTTTTTCATGAACTCTAAACAAAAGTAGATCAAAAATGTATTCAGTTAACTGATCAAATATGACAACCTTTGACTCTCCTTAAAAATGAAAGCCCCAACCTTTGACCTGCTGCTAAAAATCTTCTGCTAAATTGCCAAATTACCACCTTTCTTACTTACCAAGTTCTTTTTGCCACAAGTTGCTTGGAACCTGTCAAGTACCTGATTAGTCAGCAGAATTTTTATTAAATTTCAACCTGCAAAAACTTGGCCACTTGAAAAGCAACTAAAGATTATGTTAATCCTGTATTCACCTCTAATTAACCAATCAGAAACAGTTACACAGCTGACAGGCACTTAACCCAACATCTTAAAAAGCAATCCTGTCTAGTTTTTACATTTATCAGGTTCAGTGATGCGGCTATATTGTTCAGTGGGGGTCCGCATCAACAAAACCTTTTAGTATTACTAACCACTACCAATCAGAAATTGATACATTCCCAACTTGCCCTCCCTGATTGCCACAACCGATATGTAAAGTCCATCAAGTGGGGGAGGAATTCTAGATATTATCATATCACGAAAATAGCCAGGACATTGACGAAGAGGCTAAGCAGCACTCACAACTGTGGTCTTAGCTACATCCCTGATCATGTGACCCACATATTCAACATTTTGTTGGTTAAACACAGTCTGGTGTCATCAATTTGATCAGGAATCCAACAATGCCATTTGTTATCATTCTGAAATACTGCCCTCGATCAGTGTTTGTATTTTAAGTGTTAACTGTTGTCTCTTTTGGTGACTTACCTTTGCAGCAGCAGCCTTGAGTTCAGCGAGTGCGTTAGCTAAGTTCTTGGAAACGTTGTTCAGCTGCATCGCTGAGGAAGGGTCACTGACTGTCGGCACGGCTGCCTTCGAAGCGGTGACAAGATTGCTGCCGGGCTGAAACAAACAGAACGTAAATTTTCCGTGTAAATAATGAACCCAGACAAAATTTTTGAAACTATTCATCACACAGAAACTATTATCATATCAATGATATTTTACCGTACATAAAGCAAATCAAAAGTTTTCAACTTTCTCTACATTTATATCGGAAATAGAAGTCGACTTGATAAGCTAACGGATCGCACTGTTAGAGCATTCTACTCCAAACGGCAGTTAATACGGATGGCACCATCTCTTGACTTATTAATCATATATA